>DWTO01004148.1:0-11818 GCA_018244755.1 Jemadia pseudognetus
CTTCGCTCGTGCGTTCATCTTCGCTCTCGTGAGCAATCGACAACTTATCGCACTAGTTGCACAATGTACTATTAATTGATTGCTGGCAGACCGTTTGGCGGCTCGGCGGCAGATCGACGCCATAATTACAAGCCTAATTCCCGGTATGTTTTGGTCTTTTTATTATATAAGAAATGACCGAAGTCTACATATTGTCTCGGGTCGACACGGTTGAATGATTGCTTAAAACATTTTATTAAGTGCCTGCATTAATTTTAACCAGTTCTTAATTTTATTTATCGTAACATAAAACATAAATTCCCGCTATACTCCCACGTTTCACCAATTATATGTGCCATTAGGCTCACTCTTTATTCTATAAGGCTTCGCAAACATTACTGATCAAAAGCGGGAGTGTACTACACTCGTCTTCCTACTTTGGCACGAATCCACACTCTGCTACGATTACAAATTTTAAGTTACAAAAACCGAATGGCACCTAGAATCTCAGCAATAACCATTATTCCAACGATTCAGTGTACATATTAGAGTTCATTTTGACTTATACTTCATTTTCTTATAGTACCTACACACAGATTAAATTTCATGTCGAAACACAAAGATTTCTAAATTACCGACATGGTAACGGTTGGCTGCTATTATAAGACAATACACCGTATCGAAGGCTCGTTGTGCAATAATGAATTTTCGCAACGCTGTCATTCAATTATGCCTGCTTTAACGAACGTTTGAACTCAATGCTTAGGTACTTACTCAAGTTTCATTAACAATTTCTATCAATAGCATAAAATATTCCTAAAAAGTAACGAATGGAAACTAATAGTGTAAGCAAATTTGGGCGAGACCACGCTACCATTAACCTTGTCGCAGCGGAGAAAGAATACATCCCCCGACGTCATGCTGGGTGTCATCAAAGGCAAATAACTCCGTCGCTAGCGGACCGCGGTATGATGCGGTCTGGCATGCCCTGATCGTCTACATCTACAGGTAGCAGTGTGGACAGTACGACAGGCTGTGCCCTTCAATTCCCAACAAGCATACACTACGTTGGGCTTATGTGCCAAGATCTCCCAAGGGTGGCCTATATCTAGCAGTGAATGAAAACAGGTTACTGATAATGATGACGATCATGAAGCTATGTAATTCGTGTTAGCTTGCCTACCTCATTGCGGATTATAGGCGCGGTGTTACGATAACTATGCATTGAACAGCATATAAAAATTTATTAGGCGACATTCTCGAAATAATTACTCCATTGTCATAATATGTCATCTGGCTTGATGATATAATAATAAAAATTATCATATTATACACACTGTCATTCCAACACTATATACCTATCCGTATTTAGTTACTAGTACATAAGTTTGTACAGGTACATAGCTCATTTTTCCACAAGTCTTATTGTTTTGTTTCCACTGTCTCTACACTTAGGCTGCGTTCGATTGATTTGTATTGCGTTACCGTCAAACGAAACAAGAGACAATGTTTACTAAATACGAATGTGTAATAACGGCTATAAACAATAATTGGCGGCAATAAAGCGCGGGAAGGGCACCCGCATTGGCCGACCGCAGCGGCTATTGTGTCGGCTTTACGCGCTACTATAAATTTTACTTCAACTCTACATTTGAATATCCGCCGTAACTGTTTGTCAGTATCGCGGTCGAGTCCACCGTCAGCGTGTCTGCGTAAACATGATGGCAGGATGATTCTGTTGATTTACACTAATGGTTTTTTCTTCAAAGCAGCAAGAGTTGAGCGAGTCCTATTCTGTGTAGACGAATCCTATCGACAGCATACCTTACAATTACTTACCTTACTTAAAAGACACTTATGTATATTTGTGTCATATAATATATAATAATATATAATCGTAGTTATTGTTATATTCATAAGAAGAATAATCTAAATTAGAATATTTTGTAGTGTTCGACCCGGGAATCGAACCCGGGACCACCCGATCGGCAGTCGCATTTACAACCAACACGACCGACGAGGCAGTCATTTAGCTTAATGAACATTAATTAAAGATATCATTAGCCAAACTATACATGAAAGCCTAAGTTAATACTTGAATCACGTTAAAAAACAACTCGTCAACACAACCACTCACTCGCTCATTCATTCGAATACTCATTCACGTTGAGCGATGCAGTGAAAGTTACTGAAACAAACGACTGTCGCTGCCAAGGTGGTCCCATGGTTCATCTTTTATCTAACGCCAAGTCGTCTACTCTTTGTGGTAATGTCACGGACGTCTCTCCACAGAGCATGGCGAATCGATGCCGTTTCTAGCCACACCCCCTGTTCGCTATTGTACTACATATCTACCTAGTCAAATTTTTCAACACATTAACTTCGCCTAATGTGAACGATCATTAAATCCGAAAATTTGAGTCCGTCCTGTACTTATGCATTTCAAACGACACGGGTAACGTCCCGTCTATTCACGTGCGATACATTGTTACAGATAATGCGTGTTTGGTAACATTAAATGTTCGTTCTGTTTCGGAGTTTCCAATTGAACCTTATAAAATAAGTTTAGCGTATAATAATATTTTATTTCGCGCGTTAACTTAATGCGTTTATTATGACGCATTATGATATTTATGTTTCTTATTGTTCATTTGCAGTTTGTACCAAAACAGCAGTAGGTCGCACCCGCCAACTTTATCTTTCTATACTTTATCAAAGGCTATAGATATAATAGGCAATAGAGTCACTACCTATTCCATAGTGTGACGTAAACGTAACTAGTGAATTGTGGGAGTGTACTACACTCCTCTGCCTACCTGTTCGTGGATTTCAGGCGTGATGTTATGTTATGTTACGTAGTACGACAGGCTAATGGTGTTCATTGTGTTCCTTGCATTAATATGTAATTGTTTCTTGTATATGCTTAAGAATTAAGCAATGTTTGTATTACAACTTAGACACTTGAGATCGTTTTGTACCTACTTTAAGGAACATGGTAATTACTCTTTGAAAAATTTTAATTTCTCAAATTGAAAATTGTATATACTTTACTGGAGGTTCAGAGAGCCCTTTCTTGAAAGGCACTTTCAAATAGACAATGAAATCGTTAATAAATAATTAGCGTCAACTTGTCTTTATGAATTACGTCCATAAAATTTACAACAGAGCGGAAAGAGTACATACGGTACATGAGTACCTATTTTAATTTAGAAAATATACTTAAAATAATTAACTATTGTAGAAATGATAGTATGGATATGTTATGAGTAAATTAAATATTAAGTATAGGTACCTATATGTAACGATTAGGTGATATTGAATATTGTCAAAAATAAAGGCGAAGATTTAGAAACTTCATTTTCATTCGGTAAAAAGAACTGAAAATTAAGAAAATTAAATATTGCACATTTATGTACCTACATACGAGTTACAAATCGAATATAAATAAAAACCTTAATAAATTATTACATTCGTTTCATGTTCAATTTAATCTATAACAAATGAAGGTAGAGATTGAAAAAGCCAATAAGCCGCCCTCGCTCTACACCTCAAGTACTATTTACTCACCGCGATTCATCCTATTAAGTCCCTGAATAAACTCATTACGAGTGAATGCGACGCCCGCCGAAAGGTCCCTTTCAAACGATATTAAACCGCGTTATCCGCGTTTATTCCAGCCTTGATTAGTACCGTATCATTTAGTCCTGCTTTGTAATTATAGATCTACATTAAATACTGCACTTTGCACCCACGAAATAGAGTTTGTTATCGCGCGTGTCGGAACTAACGCGGCGCCTTTGACCGTAGGAGATGAAAAGCACCGCGCGCGACCATTTATCATTGACAAACACAATTGTATTGGGACTCGGCTCAAGAAATTGGTGGATAAACAATCTGCGATTCAAATTTTAGTAGCCTTACAATCCTTTGTTCCGCTGTCCTTTTGTTACTTATATTCATATCGATTCAAACACTGTATCGATAGATGAAAAAGTTAATTGATATTTTTTGTAACTGCACATAGTTTCTAAAGATAGAATTACAATGCGTTTACATGTACAAGTATTTGTTTATGTTTTCGTCGAGGAAACGATTGTGCTCCAGCTGACTTCGAAAATACCGAGGAGGCACAGCTTATAACATTATGAATAGAATTGGAGGGCATTATAGGACACTGTATATATAGGGCCTAAACTTATTCCTCTGAAATGGAAACATTTTCTGTTCTGTTTTCAGTAATCTAAGTTTTTTTTTAATCAAATGCAAATGGAATTATTTAATATTAGAAATACTTGCTACATTCATAATAATGCTCTACTAATCTTGATCTGTAAATTGTTAACACTAATATTAAATAAGTGTCAACACGAAATCTGTATGAGAAAATAGATGTTGAATGTACCTTAGTGCTGTGAAAATTAGTTATCTATATTTATAGAGATTGAGTTACAGATTATTAAAGTAACATCACGCCTGTTATCCCCGAAGAGAGAGGCAGAGGAGTGTGGTACACTCCCACGTTTCACCAGTTAGGTTTACGTCCCACTGTGGAATAAGCGGTGAGCCTATTGCCATGCACCGGGCACGAATTCAGTAGCAAGTGATATTTAAACTTAAAACGCACATTTGTAAGAGGTGCGCGCTAGCGTTTGTACCCGGTCTCCCGGAGTGAGAGGTCGAATTTCAAACCACTAGGCTATCACTGCTTTCTAATATGCTACAATTGATAAATATTTTATACGCAGTTATTCTAATATACATTATTAAATCAATATTCCCCCAATTATTTAATGTCATACAACGCGTTTCATACATAATAATATGTGCATACCTACATGTCTATCTATACACAACCTTTCAACATAAATTTCTTTTACTCGTAGTACCTCAGCCACTGTACAATACACAAGAACAGACGATACATTTATGGTCGTAACGACTAACGTTGAAAGTTTGCTTACGCAATTACTTCGACTGAAGCGATTACACTAATTGTATATCATGTCACATGACAGCGCGGTGTCTGGGAGTCTAGGGAGTCTCTAGGAAGAGTCGGGAGGCGTCGCCCCGCCCTCCCGGCTCGTCCAATCGCGCTTGAGATGTGCTGTCCCCGGAGATAGACACCACGTCGGAGGGACCTACTAAAGAGCCGATCTTAACTATGCGGAAAACGCTCTCATTTCCTACAACATACTTTACTAAAATACGTTAATAGAACATTTTACTTTATTAAAAAAGTACTCTATTTACCCTTCGTACTTCTTATATAATTAGATACCTACCGAAAATGTAGTTTTAGAAAAACCATTCTGTTAACAAATTGGATAAAACACACGAACTTCCTTAAATATCGAATAAGGGAATGTAAAAGATTATATATTTTTTTCATTGCATGTTCATTGCATTGCATGGCATTCATGCCTATGAAATTTGTTTAGTATCATGGAGGGTGGTCAGTCCAGCGAAATGTTCCCATTTTATTAATTATACACAATTAATAAATTCATAGAACATTTTCTTTTTAATCTCCTAATTGTCAAATTACTACTCTACAAGTTTGCAACTAGTATAATTGTATCAGTTTATCCAGTTGCTATACCTACAATGACAATTCAGTTTCTATACAGTATTATCCATTTTCGACTGTTCTAATTCCAAGCCCGTAGTGAAGCTGTTGACTTGTTATTTACTTAGGGGCGTAACTTACAATAATAATTTAACTTATAGACTGTTATATCTTGTCAATGTTTAACAATTAAGATGTATCTATTCCAAATTTTCACCTTCACACATAGGTACCTATTGCCTGTGAAGAATCCCATTAATCGTTAACATCGCCTTTTATTAACAACAGTCAAGGATAAATAAGTAGGCACCTTTATAGGATTTAAATAGGTAGGTATATTAAGAATATTTATAGGACTAAAGACTTGCGGACGAACAAGATTGCAATTAACGATAGTACTGCTTAATGGCTACACATTACCACGTTTCAGTCTTCATCAGTGTATAAATGTTTTAATGTATAAAATCATTATTTTTGTACCACATCATATTACCAACTATCTCATCTTTATCAATCATCTCTAATTATACCTACATAATTATATAATTTACGGCATTGACTTGGTAAAGTCGAGAGTGCTCTTGCTAAAGGATCCTCTCTCTTGATCCTCAGAACGAAACACTACCTTAGTGGTTCGTCTAATACTGAGAGTTTCAGATTTAGTCGCTAGTCAGGCTTTTTCATAATAGTTAGGTGTTACGGGTGTTGATACTTTTGCTTAGATGTCAATATTCAGAATTGAGTCATAGGTAGGTATCTAGGTACCTATAATCCGCGCAGGATAACTTGAAACCTGAATGATGACGTACCTTCAGCATATTTGTATAGTGCAAAAAAAACTAGTAGGTATCTGATTTTAATAGTCAACAATAAAACTCTATTAAAATTTAAATTAGATAATATTTAATTATCGTAAAGATTATAGGTATAAGTATGTATAGCCCGCGGGTCGCAAGTTATTCGGGCACGGTTTGTAGACATGAAAATTATGATTAAAGCATTGTAAATGAAATATTGCATTATGAACAATGGTTATTAGCCTTTCTAAATTATAATTAGTCACGAATTCATACATATACAAACATCGGCTTTGATTGCCGCTGTACGCGTTAAGTTCGTCACAGACGGAGCTACAATATACATAGGTACATAATACATGTAATAATATGTAATAATATGGCATAATTGTCATAATATACGTAACCTCACGCTCGTAATCCACGAGGAGGTAGCCAGAGAAGTGTAGTAGTTATGCTATAATCTATATCTTTACGGTCATTATCAATAATATGTCTTGCTGTACTGATACATGACTGTTCACATATTTTGACTACGTAAAAGAGTGATATGTTAAAGCTATGAACAAATGTGTGTTCTCACTCTAGTGTTACTTTTGAAAGTATTTTGTAATATGTATAGGTGTAATATGTACTGTCAATTGTCATATACCATGCTATGATTTGTTACCATATACCGTGCTATATATTATCATATGCCGTGCTGCAATATGTATATCAGCATATGCCGTGCTATATCATCATATGCTTTGCTATAATATACAATGATATGCCGTGCTATATCATCATATGCCGAGCTATAATATATATTACAACTCCGTCTGTAACGACCTTTATTGTATAATTAATTCACATTTGTCCGTAATTATGCGCTCATTAGGCGTCGAATTATCGAACAGTAACAGTGCATTATGCATGTCAATACACAGAGGCGTGTCATTAAAAATTTAAATTAAACTATTCGTACCGCACGTTCGGCTAATTCGGGCTCTACTTATAATACTTCGTTAATCTGTGTATAAATTTCCTGTAATCTATATTTTTATAGAAGCAAACTTAAATCTGTCGATTTGGTATTTTTCTACGAGAAATCATTTTATTGCTCTTTTTGAAATATAGCGCGTTCCACTGTTCCACTGTTAAATGTTTCACGAGTAATGAAAGTATGTATTGGTAGATGATGAGCAAGGGTCTCGGATAGCTTCAAACGTAGAGAGATTATCGCCAAACATCATCAATACTCGACCTGAGATTAATGATGTAAATACGTCAGTAACGCACCTTATGTACCGTGTTGGTGACTGAAATCCT
Organism: Jemadia pseudognetus; assembly: GCA_018244755.1. Classification (NCBI taxonomy): domain Eukaryota; kingdom Metazoa; phylum Arthropoda; class Insecta; order Lepidoptera; family Hesperiidae; genus Jemadia; species Jemadia pseudognetus. The sequence goes on from DWTO01004148.1 coordinate 7,654, forward strand.
GAAAATTGATACCTATAGATTATTTATAATCCTCGTAACCCTTTTTTTAATTTAGTGCTATTAATAAAATGATAAAGATTTTAGGACTGTAGATATACAAATTAACAAAGCATACGCGTGAATCAGGTCACTTAGCTATTTGGTGTTGCAGAGATAATTATCTAATTAGGTTGACGTCGTCTGATAATCGCTACATAAGACTGCAATAATAAAAAAACCTGAACATAAAGTCTCTATTATCATAATATTCATTGCACTAGTTATAAGTTTCATTATCGTTAGGTATTAGTTAAACATTTGTGCATTGAGATGGGATTACGATGTACTCGTTTGTTTCGTTGTGATTCGTTCATTTCGTTGCGATTCGTTCATTCCGTTCTCATTCGTTTGTAATTTGTTCGTTTCATAGTCATTCGTTCGTTTCATCGTCACGTTGTTCATATCGGCTTCTTCCTTTAAAGAACGTATTTCGATCAGCTGATCTATATTACCTACTAAATGACCAACAATTATAAAAAACGCTCCGTAGTTAGGAACATTAATAATAAACTTTTATAACAGTTTTAATTGGCGTCCATCAGAATTGGCGATTGAACTTTTAATAATAAATATTTATACAGGTAGCAGCTGCATTAAAATCTTTGCTCGATACCCAAATAATAAATAATTAGCCTGCCCTTAGCACCTCGGCCGGCGTCCGAGAAAAAAGAACGCGTCCAGTCTCGCTTGCGAACCAACATAACCTGTAATTTGGAAATTATTATCTAACACATTGTGCCTTTCTGGTTATCCCGCCGGTCAATTTGCCGTTTTTATGGCTCCCACAGAGCTGCGGTCTCTAATTATCTCAGCCACGATCGCGGCCCGAGGCGAGATCGCATCTGCGACGTGCCGAGAAGTGCACCGTATTACCACGCTCCACGGTCTATAATATCCGAGTGCAATCAGGGCCGACTTAGAAATATGAGAAAATGTATTTGAAGGGGTAACACGTCCGCGCCAACTCTATTTGTTTTACCGCGAAATGTAACAGCTTTAATTATTTCACAATTACTGACTGCAACACTACGATCATGCGGTTGGCAGTAAATCAAACTAATTTTATACAGTAGCAACACATGTATGAGATTTCTTATTTATTAAACATATTCCAAAGACATATATCATAAGATTAAAGCGACTGATTTAGCAGTTGTTAAAGTGGTATCAGAAATATACCTTGTTAGTGAAATACTGTAATCAGCCGTCGATATTTTCTTTTTATACGTCATTATCTATGCATCATGTCGTAAATTTAAATTGTAATCGGTAAGTTTTAACGCCCGATTTCTTAAATTAGAGAAACGAACGAACCGAGAAAATAACTGAACGCCGAGTCGTTTGGGAGCGATTTCGGCACTGAACGGCCGTATTCTATTAGAAAGGACTACTAATAAAATTAATTTATTTCTCGATTACTGTAGTAAGTGAGTTCAAAAAGGAGCCGCGGCGTCGCGTCATTAATCATATTAATTAAGACGAGGTATGAGCGCTTTTGTTCGCGGTGCTTTCGTTTAACGAGTGGTCTTAACGCTTCGAATTATTGTTGGCACGGATCGGTGTCGTGCGATCGGGCAATAATGTTTCGGTAAACCATTTGCGTTTGTAGTGACACCGCGATGGCGTGACATTCGGCGGTAACGCGCGCGCCGTTCCGTTTCAGCGTTCCGTGCGCCAATCGGTCGATTGGTCAGAGACAATATTGTTTAATGGAGCGTGCGCGAGCCCGTCTTGCGATTTACTTGTTTTATGTGTGTAATCGAATAATTGCAATGTAAAAGTTTTTACAGGCGGCGCGCGGTAACGATTTGCCGAGCTCTCGTTATTATTGACTCTTATTGTTTTTACGAGATTGATGGCTCGAAAGCGCGCTTGGAACGTACCGTGACTGACAATAATGGATCGCTGATAATAATTAATATTTTAATTGAATTTAAATATAAATGGTACACGAACGAACGGATACCGTACTCGTGCATTGAAATCGGACCGTTCATCTGATGATTAATTTTCACATTGAGATCAGTGAGTCTTTCAAACATTACGGGATATGCTATTGTAGTGTTTTTTGTTACAACAGCTTGTTCTACTATATAGCAAAGGCTTCAAATATATCTTCTCAGCTTATTTCATTTTTAGCACTTGTATCATTCCTTCCCAGTATTTATTTTCCGGGAGACTATTTCAGGCAGGATATATGTAAGTGCGAACACTAAAGTAGGTAGGTACCTATAGGGTATACGATTCTTAAATGATAAATAAGTTCTTGTGTATTGGTTGTACCAATACCTATATACTAAGGTATGTATATCCTTTAAGTTATTTGAAACCAACCAACAAAACCAACTGTCTCTTTGGTCGTGTTGGTTGCAAGCAATTTTGATAATTTTCATTTTCTAGTAGTGCCTTGGAGTTTGAAAATGTGCTCAATGTATAATAATATGCTCACCACCTATTTCATAGTGGGACTAGAATGTAGGTAGGTAACTAGTGAGCCGCGGGAGAGTAAGTAGGTACTACATTCCTCTGCCCACCTCTTCGGGGGTTACGGGCGTGATCTCGACGACAATTCATTTTGAATAAGTAATTGTTAACTATAAATAATATACCTACTACAGCTTAAATATTTTATAGTTTCCATATTATTATCTAATACAAGGTTTAGAAATATACATTTTTGGTACATTTATCTATATGTGTAATATAAATGTAACATCACAAACAGCGTAATAACAGAGTAGGTATTGTCAATTGACCCATCAAGTGGTATGTGCGACTGGGCAGGCAGGCGCGTCGCATGATAGGCACCAGACGTGACGCGGACGGTTACCGACGGAGTGGCGTATCACGCACGCGTTATTAATTCAATGTGGTATTATGTCTTCATCGACTACCTCCAAGGGAGTGACCACGCTGCGGATATGGAATTAAACATATAGAAATAAATATACCAAGAGTTCCTGGCTACATCCCCGCGTTGGGCGAAGTGTTTGGTATTTTTCTAACTTGAAATTCCCAGTAGTAGTCTGGATTTCTGGCCGATGTATCGCAAATGGTTCCCCCATTATTTCATAGTAGGACGTAAACGTAACTGGTGAAACATGGGAGTGTATTACACTCTTCTACCTACCTCTTCTGGGTCTATACCTATGCGTGATGGTACGTTACATACTTACAGTATTACCTATATTGCTGAGTAGCAGTAAATAAACCGTTGCCTGAAATATATAAATAAAAGTAAAAATTCAAGTCATCGGCCTATACAAGTTTATTAGTACCCTACCTACTCTTTAGAAATAAACAAAAACAATTAAATTTTTATACGATTTAAGTATAGTCTGTTTAAAGTTGTAACCTAATAAACTCTCAAAATTCATAGGTATAGGTTAGGTATAGAACAACAAATTCAGATTCACGCAATGTGTCAATGGCCAGTAAACTTCACTGCTTATCCAAATATTCAACTAGGATTGGCCCATTTAAAATAGTCTATTTATGGACATCCTAGCGGTACGCGAATAATTTCCTACGGTATAATTATGTCTTATTAGTGTCTATTAACGGATACGACGCTCTATCAATTTAATGCGACGGTATTAAAATAATCGCAGTACACAATGCTACCGGATTGCGCGTAACGTTATGTTCTGGCTGTAAAAAGTGTATATAAGTATATATTTATATGGATATAAGTAGTTTATAGCCGTTTGGATACCATAACGCTGTGCTTATATTGCGATCAGATGGCCGTGTGTAGACATAACCCAAATTTTAACGGGATTTGGTTTAGTTCGGTACCTATTATGACATTGCACAATATTAAATTACTTACTGTTTTAACTAGGACTGTTTTTTTGGTTTCTGTCTAGCGACTTATCCCAGATCTTTCCTCCTGAGCTCGGGCATCGTTTCCAGATCACGATGTAGACAGTCTCCGTCGCAAGCTGGCTCACATAATCTAATCATATTTCAGTACCATTTTTATTAATTTCTTATTAATATACACTTTATAACCAATCGAATATTATTTGTATCTAAGTACCTACAGTTAGAAAGACAATTGAGGAAATGAAACCATTTTGCCTTAGTAAGTACCTAAATGATATAATTATATTTATACGTCATA
>DWTO01004149.1:0-11817 GCA_018244755.1 Jemadia pseudognetus
TGGGAACATTCACAGGAGGCATAACACGAATATTTCGTCCCCCTCCCACTCGCGACTTCTTGCATATCACCGATCCACTCGCCCAAAATTCGTGACCATACGATTTGGTCTGAGAAACACGAGAGTAATTTGTGCGTTTTTGTTTCTGATGGATTGTTCTGATGAAGATGCAATATCTTTTGATGTATTTTTTACGACGCTAACGTAGGAAGTGGTTGCGCATTCCTAGCGATACGCTTGGATTATACTACAATGCTTAGCTCCACTCTTAGAGCGCGCATTCAAGCTAGATTACGCCGACTACAATAATGTTTCCAACTGAATCGGTACATATATATTTTTGTTGTATAGATAATAAACGATCCATTTCATCCAAATCCACAACGTCCGTATTCACATCACCCGTGTCTATTTCATCCATTTCCTCTCATGATAATATAATCTGTCTGAAACTGTAGCTGAAGTCAAGCGAACGTAAGACACTTTGTGTTTTATGTTAATATGTTTTGAAACGTTCAAATGAGAACTAAAAAAAGGTCATCAGTAGTAATAAATGTATCAGTAACGACTGACGGTGCTTTCCGCAAAAAATTCTTGGAAACTGACTGTTCCTAGACTTTGCAATACATTTATTCAGGATCTGAATATTTTTGTCCCATCATGTTCCATTCAAAAAGTGTTATATGGTTACCAATGAAGTTCTAAAGCAAACCAAACATTTAGCAAATCATTTACAAAAAGAACCATCCCTCTTTTAATTACAATACCTTGTTAAGTATTAATATTGTTTTTAACATACCCTTCCTTCTGTTTTTAACCATCTCCTTTTTAAATCTGCCGACATCGACCATGTAGCGTCAATGTCTCCTTAATAACCCAATGACTCTTTTGTGTTCGATTTTCGAGTGACATTGTTATGCAAGTATCATTTTTATGCGGTAGTACTCGACCATATCTGGTCGAAAAACTGGTTGTCCGCTGAGTTATTAATTTAATTGGTCTTGTGCGTTTTCCTCAGTGTTCTTGCGACCATAAACACGCCCGACTACACGACTCTTGTAAATGTTTTTCTTAAAAACGTATGGGATGTCAATTCGATCAAGTTTTTCAATGTTGTAAATGAAAAATTCATGGTATTTTAAATTTTTTGGTTACCTTTTGGTTTTGGTTACATTTTGGTTATCTTATCAAATAATTAAATTATCTTTCTAAAAACCCTAAAAGCGTAATTAGTACTACTGTTGTAAAGATCTTGTGCCCAGGAAAGAAAAATAAATAAAACAAATAAGTAATTATAGCGTGTAGGTGAACAGAAAGATAACGACACAATGAATAATCGAAGTTGACATAATGGTTGAGATGTTTCGTCTCTTAAGTGGATTTACCAGTTGATGACTTAATGAACATGTTTCGTTGGAAGGGTATTGGAACCTCGTAAGGGAACAAAGCAATGAAATAATAAAACAAGTAATAATATCCAAACAAAATAAAAAATAAAAAAAAACTGTGTAGTGTCGAAACTGTGTAGGTAAATAAGAAGTGACTATCAAGTAAGCATACATTTCTCTAACTCTACATATCTCTACGTATGTTTAACATAACAGGAATATTTTCTATTCTCTTCTCGATTTCTGATTTATACACATATGTATCTGTTTAACATAACATTATTTATTTACGCCACACCGGCGTATAAATACTCAAACTTCATAAATAAAACCACAAAGCGCACAATTCATTCTTTATGGGTGTTATGACACTACGTTTTCCGTGTTAAAAAGCCGCGGCCCACGTAATCAATTCTTTTGGAGACTGGTTCCAATAGCGTTCCGATACTGTCACTATTACGACAATAAGTACATTAAGTACCGTCGGGTTTATATTTCTATGTGCCTGCAACGTAGCTATGTTTATTACCGTATTTATTTTGAGAAGATTCGACTCGAGATGTTTCCATTCAATCATCAACTGTTGGTTTGAAGTCTTCTGTTGTTAACATTTCCATGATAATGTTCATCTGGCGGTTTTTTACACAGGCCGTTAATTATATTTAGTCCAGTTATGGTAAGCAGGAATCAGAAAATTTCTAGGATTGGAATTACTTCGGTAAATAGCTGATTATATTCACTCAGTAGCAAATATTAAATTGGAAAATTACTAAGTATGTACATGGCACTTCATTGTTATGCCACGTATCGTTTTAAGAGAGTCGTTTTATGAACGCAATTATTTCTATTTTTATTGAGCGGATGATGCCTAATTGTAATAAATTAAGGTCAGTAAATAAATAAATATAATCGATATAAATGAATCACCATCTAAGATTAAAATTTTATTTGATTGTTTATAATGTGCGTCAAGATTATCATATAAAAAATGTCAAATTACATGAATATATTAAGCATTGAAGAGATGTTGGCAGTTAATATTCAGAAAATTGTTGATAACATTAATCGCGTATACATATATTATTTCAGACTATGTTATCTATTTAAAATACATATACCATAGATGTGTAGAAATCTCGTTTTGTCTTGTTTTTTTTTCGTTTGCTAGTCTCGGCTTTATTTTGTCAGCTGTACGTTACGTACGTAACAACACGGGTGTAATCCCCGAACAGTCAGTAATAATTAAATGTGTCAAAAATTATTTAACCAGTAATACATCGTAAAGCAAGGCCTTATGTTACAAGATAATGTAACACAGCAATATAATAAATTGGTTACGGAAGTGAAGTTCAAGTGCAATATGCGTCACATTAGCGGTTCCATAGACAGTTGTTTGTACCGTGTCTAAAGCAACGTAGAATCTAGAATCGATTGTCATACCTTTCCGGTTGGAAGAAACGACGCGAGCAATCGTTTGGACGAAGGCAAGAAGGTGAGCTCGGTGGAGACTAAACGACGATGGCGCGAAACCGGCAGTCCGATCGCGTTCAGCTTGAAGTGCGCATGTGTGAGCGTCCGCCATTTTATCTGCTCCGGTTGCTATGGTGACGTGATTGTAATCAAATAAAGTACGTATTATTTCTAAAAATAAAAGAAATAAAAAAAACAGTGTCGCCTGTGCTTATTATTTCCTGTGAATGTCGTAAAAATATGGTAAGTTTTTATTATTAACGACGATAAGAATGTATGTATGTGTTTATGAAGTGTTTTTCAAGTTTTTGCTGACTCGAAATTGCGATATACGTTATAACAATACTAAAATTACTTACTGTACCTACATTAAGTCGATTGACACATTTTTGAATATATGAAATAAATACTTACTTAATCGTTGCGAATTATATAAAATGACAAAAAGGTGCTAGAATTATTTTAATAAATATGTTAATTGAGTTAACATATATGTAGGTATATTTGATTACACAAAAACATCTAGAGAATTTAATTACCCAGCAAAATTAATAACACATATTAAGACCAAATTCTAAAACAATTATTTAGAACAAGTTAAGAAAAGTTACAAGACAAGTTAGGAAAAGTTAAATGAACATCATTGGACGTATTTGGTTATTAACACCTAGATACTAAATATGAGCTTAAATGTCCTTGTCTTCCGGCGCATAGCCATATTAGATCGTCCGAAGTAGTATTTACTTTCACAGTATTATATTTCCTTTTACAACTTCCAATGTAATTAAACAAAATATCATGGCGTTTCATGACACTTTGCCATGTTTAATTTCAATTCACACTTCATCTTCGTATCGAAACAAATAAGGCAAATGCTGGTAGATACAAGTGCGGAGGGACCAAGGCTCACTTATATTAAACAAGTAGGACGTGTTCTGACTGATAGAGGAGTTTGAAGTCTGCGAAGCCAACGTGTACGTGTGCATGAAAAGAGTGATGATATAAAACAATATTTTAATGATTACCATCTATATATTAATCAGAAGATGAAATTATATTATCTATTTGGAGGATTCTTTTGATATGACGTTGAGAAAAATATACAAATCTTTCTTACATTTATATTACTATATAATGTAAATGCGTAATAAATAAAAACATGTAAATGCGGTTTTAACACATTACTATGTGTTAGAACCGCATTTACATCGTTTTCACAATTTAATTGTCATTGGCGTTAACTGTAACTCGAATTTTTTATTGTATTATTTTTTAATTATGAACTTTGAGTGAGCACTCCACTTTCAAATTTATATTTAACTTTAAAATAACTATTAGGCCAACATTCTTTAAATGTGGAAAGCATTTGATAAATTCTGCTGTTACAGAAAATTCGTATTACAGATGATGAGCAAAAAGTTCATTCTTCACTTTGAACGTTTCCAATTTTAAATTTAAAACCACATCATCAGGTGATCTGTACATGTAATAAATATCACAATCATGTAGAACCAAGTAATTGCCATCAAGGAATTTATGTACCATATTACCATATCATCATACCATAAAAAGACAATATAGAAATCTCTGGGCACTCTTTTAATTAAATATTAACAGTTACAATAGGTATAACGGTATAGCGTAGGTCACCCTCCTGCTAAGTGGTCTGACAACCTGAAGAAGACAGCGGGGTACTGCTAGGTACGGAAGGCTCAGGAACTATAGGAATGGCGCCGATTAGGGCAGGTCTATGTTCAGCAGTGGATCTCCAAAGGCTGATGATGATAGTGATAAAATGGATATTGCTTAACGGTGTGATTTCGAATCTGGTGCGGTCTTGTCAACTGCTTTAATACCTTCGCCGGTTAGAAGTGTCATGTTTTCGTCACTATGTCACTCGTCGGGCGTATCTGGCCGGCAATGAGACCGTATAAGTCCTGCTGTAGTCACGATGTGCAATATCCAGCCTATCTATACGAAATTGTTGAGAACTAAAAGAATCACGGAGAAATCGGAATTGTGATGTATTTTAAAACAACAGTAAAAGATGACACAAATTACCAATTAAATGAGCTGAAAGTTATTCTGAGTGAGACTTATTAGACTCACCACCTGTTACATAGTGGGACGTAAACGTAATTGGTGAAGCGTGGGAGTGTACTACACTGCTCTGCCTACCTCTTGTGAGATTACAGGCGAAACACTACATATAATGTAGATTCCTATATTTAGATATTTGTTCCTTGGCTGTGTATTTCTTCCCGGCCACGCGTCCACTGTAAGTTACTCAACACACTTACAAAACGTGTTTATTCACGTGTTGACATACTTTAATTGTTTTCTGTTTTATATAAAATTTTGTACATTTTTAAAAGGGGACCTATCGGACAATTTAAACATGCCCCAAAAACGATCCAACAAAGCCTTCTATTAAATGAAAGCTATCTATTTTATAATATTTATGCAATAATTAGATGTGGTATGTCCATTTAGGTGTTTTAACTGATTAACAATTTACTAAGAAAACGATTGTCATATTTTTCATTTGTTTTTGATTGTTGATAGATATATGTAATTATATGTAATATACCTAATTGTGTCCTCGGGAAAAGTTACAAGTAATTTCAGCATCGCTCTCAATGTCCCTGTGGCGCAGAGGATAGCGCGTTGGACTTCTAATCCAAAGGTCGTGGGTTCGATCCCCACCAGGGATGATGAGTGCCTGTTGTTCTTACGACTTTTTTTAAAACATTCATTGATGATGTAAACAATTTTTACTTTTCGCCTACATTTTTAATTTTTTTTTTCCAAATTTTTTTTCGATATGTTTTTATTTTTCGACTACATTTTTTATTATATTACCATATTAAATAAATTTCTTGCATGAAATAGGTATTTGCACATGTCTACGTACTTATGTATGTACATGCAAAACAGACTGTTTTAAAGATCAATTATTTGTTGCTGTAGGTAATAGTGAAGGGTATATCGTACGGAAACTCGCACAACTTACAGTTGTTCATAAAGTTCGCCAAGGTGTATGAAGTTGACTAACTTGCACTGGGCCAGCGTGACAACGTGCCTAAATTAGCTTTACAACTCTTTTCATTCGGAAAGGAGACGCGTAGCGAACAGCGAAGTGATAAAAAGTTCTTAATGACGAAGATGATGATGCTGTTCCTATGCATATTCGTTTCATAAAATAATCTATACATATAATAAAACTGTAATTGATAGCTGTCTGTCCATGGCAAATATATTTCAAAAGTCACAACGGGGGGCCTTTATATACGCAAGTGAACCCAAAACAAAGTTTTTTCCTTTTTTGGCTATTTGTCTGTATGTCCGTGTGTCTGTATGGTTGTGCACGCTAATCGCAGAAACGGCTTATCCGATTTGAATGTAGTTTTCAGGATTATATTGTGATGGGTTTCACTTAAGATATAGTGTTTTTTTATTTAAATCGGTTAACAAATAAAGAAGTTATAATTATGTTATGTCAAACAGATAATATATTCCAAGAAAAATAGAGCTCAGATCTATTCATATCATCATATTAAATAGGGTTCAGCTTAGGCTAGAAGGGCGTCAATTGAACGCGATGCGGCCCCGCGTGCGTAGGTATAGAAAGCACTTTTACTCCTTCAGGTAAAACTACTGGACGTAATTTGATAAAACTCTGAAGAGTAAGGTTATTAGTACATACATAGTGTACTTTTTATCGAAATCTAAATCTACGCATACGAAGTCACAGGTACAGCTAGTTGTGAATAAATTACCAAGTAGGATTTATAAACGAATAAAATAGGAAGCTTTGTATCGGTACTTACGCAAATAGAGAATTTAGTACAAGGGCTGAAGTACATCGCGATGTAAAATTTCTCGTACATAAGTGTGTTAATATTAAAAAAACAGGCGTTGTTAGATACTTAATACATTGCAATATTAAATTACCTGTACGAGTTAATATAATGAAAAATAAATAAGCCACAAGCCCGGAGAGTCGCCTGCACAGTTGCGATACAATCTTGTATCGTATCAGGTTTTTCGACACGTTTCGATGCTGTGTTTACGACGGGCCAATCCGTTTCATTCGGTCAGTAGATCAGTAGTAAGTCCGTCTTTCATCGCCACTATAAAGTTGGTCGGTCAGTGGAATCTGTTTTTCGTTTATCTGTGCCCCTTTGCGTTGATGCTGATGTCCAAAAATAACGGACACACAAAATGTGGTAATTCACTTAATAAGATTATACTGAAGTGGATGTTACTGTTTGTTATTTATATGTAACTTTTGTTTTATTAATTAAAAGCGTGCGGACACTGTTCCGAATTGTCTTTCCTCGGGACCGTAGTAATAATGTCATAACCTAGGGCTTATACATCTGATTCCAGATTCATTATCGTCAGCTTGTTAAAATCGCGTGGGTTGGTGATCGCAAAGCACGGTTTCTCGCACCGACTTCGCTGCTGTCTGTACGGGAGCCAGGGCCTAGCGGCTAGCTAACTATCAAACTAAGCAGTCTATGCCATGCCGACCCAAATATGCAACTATACCTATAAATAATTTTTACCCTTGACATACAACAAATATTCTGGATTAGAACCTACAAAACAGCTCGGTAGTGAAGAGTCACCAACCTTTCAATGAGCAACACAATCATTATATGTATTTTCTGTTGTATTTTATGCTTTTTAATAAATAACATGTATTTATCTACCTATATTATTTCTTTTCGTGAATATTTTAACTGGATTTCGTTTGTATTAGTAACGTTAAATTTAACTTTTGTGCATATTAGTTAACTAACAAACCAGTAGGTACCTCAACTACATAATTAATGCACTAATTGTTCAGGCCCTTAACGAAAATTTGAATTACAGTCACTAATTTTCACACCAATTATATCCATTAAACCATACCAATATGCCAGCAATTAACAAAGGCTAACTATATTTATTTGCCCAAGTCCTTCGTTCACCTTGACAGGTGAGTCCCAGCTAAATTCTGGGTCAATTATAAGAACGAACTTAATGCAATTATAGTCATTACTAAATACCCATTACATGCATACATACGTGCATTAATCAACCTTGGCAGACCTATAGTTAACTGGTTAGTAACCAGATCCTTTCCATCTCATTAGGGAATGTCAATTTGATGGTCACAACTGCGCTGTACAGTAGCTGTTTTAATACCAGATCCGTTTATAACTAGGTATTGGGGTCCGTTTATAACTAAGTGTTTAATTTAAAGTTAAATGAGATTTTATGATTAAATACCATGTACTATAACGTTAAAGGAAAAACTTCGTGGAAAAATATATTATACATATATAAAAATATATATGTAGATATACACTAAGGTTTCGTGAATTGTACGCCTATTTAAATACAATACATTAAGATAAGCTAGATAATATTAAACGACTCTATTTTATGAATAATATCTGATAATTTAGTTAAATCAGTTCTCGTTTGTTCGAGTAAGCTTGTATGTGGCAGTATCGTAAATGATAACATGGTGCATATACACGTATATAATTTCAGAATTATTACTTATATATTATTTATTTATTACATAATTTCAGTATTATTATTTCAGTAAAATATTGTTTACAAGTATGACCGTAACTAATGCATAAATGGCAACCACATTCTATACTCACTACAAGTCTAAAATATTTGTCCATGAATTAGTGCAGATTAAAAATAAGTCTACATACATTGTCTATGTTCCTAAAATTATTTACAAACGTTCCAAACTCAGTTCAAGGCCAACGTTGTAACTCGTAAACCTGTTGTTCGATTGTTCTTCGCATTGATATATATTTTAAAATTTATTATACTTGCACGTTATATTATTTCCTTGTGAAGAGTTTTTGTTTCTCTACAGATAATATATGTATTTTTGAACAGTGGCGCCTCGCCTTATTATGGACGACATAATTATGTATGTATGACGTTCACCTGCGGCTATACACGATTATAAATAAATAATAGGAAGTATGTCTGTCTATATTTATGAGTAAATATAATTTCGTACTTTACATAATGTGCGGTATATAAATTGTCTAATGATAAATGATATTGACATTTTACTTTTTTTTATTATAAAATTATGACATAACTTTTTCTGTGACGGTTTTCTTAAATAATGCGATTGATTGTCTAGGTTATTTTAATTAATTAATAAATGGCCACTTAGCGTTAAAAACGATTTCAATGATAGTATTTTAAGTTTCAATGCCTACGCACCGTTTTAAAGTGTGTATTTGACTCATATCATCATGATTCAATCTGTTCGTGATGTTCTACAATTTTACGAGCGTGAACTATGCCGTTCAATTTACAGTCTCCAGTAAAGTTGTGTGTTATAAAGTATTTTATCACTTATTTATAAATGTTTATTTTTATTAGGATTCAATAAATTCTTGATCAATAAATTATACAAATTAAGCTTTCTTAATATTCAGCTAAATTGTGAATCCGGTCAATGAACTTTTCGGTCTAATTTGATTTAAAACTGGCTTTCTATTTGTTGTTGGTCTTAAATTTAAGGCACATAAAAACTATAAAGGAATGCGTAATATGTCTATCAGAAAACATAGGCAATATACATGTGTAATATCACGCTTGTAATCCCGAAAAAGGTGGGTAGAGAGTATAGTACACTGCCACATCTCACCAATTACTTAAATAATGGAAAGCTACAACTAGAAATTTTTTAGTTAAAAAACTCCAATAGTACCTACTCTACCAGGTTATTGTACCCAAGTCCTTCTGATCAGTAGTTGCGCTTCCAAGCACAACCCAAAAAATGAGAATAAATAGTACATCAATAGAACCTTAGAGGAAAACCCAGCGGCGATATCAGGCAGTTTCCCTTACACTGCCGTACGCGCAATACTCGAGAGGTGTGGACAGCCGCCGCGCGCACTAGTGAATTGGTTCCTTGAGCTCGTCACCTATATTGATTCGACCTTTACGCCCCTCGACTATCAATAGAAATGTGTAGGTAACACTGCACCCGTATACTGAATACTGTCGGCTCGCGGTGTAATAGTGCCTAGTTTAAGTATGAGTAAAAAGTATGAGTGCATCACGTGGGAGTGTACCACACTCCTCTGTCTACCTCTGCGGGGATCACAGGCGTGACGTTACGTATCGGTTTACCTTTCGAATATAACAACGCACTAACCGACAGGCAGTCGCGGCCAAGGCATCGACTGAAAATGATAAGGAATGAAATAGGCTTGCAACCCTGAAAATATACAGACATCATAGGTAATATGTAGTTAAAGACACGAAGCGTTATTTTTATGAACGTAAAGCTTTTGTTTAAAAAATACCAATTTATTAGATGTTAACATATAATGCAATTAGAATAGAGATATTTGGCACGCTATGCTCTCTGCCTACCCCGCAAGGGACCTGGCGTGAGGATATGTATGTATGTACAATGAGAAAATTATTGAAGACTATTAGATGAACAGTCATTCGAGATTAAAATGGAGAGATTCAATAGCGAATAATCCAAGTTACGGACGAATCCTCTATAATCCTCCTAATAATCCTCTAGGTATATACTTATTTTTGCACTCTCGCTCCAGTGCTGGCAGCAGGATGCGCGCAACGGCACTCCGGTGACCTTGAACGAGTTCTATATGCGACATGCGGACTGGTCGCGCTGGGATCTTACTAGTTAGAGACCCGTGGGTTGAAAAGTAAAGCCACTATATTTTATTATTATTATTCTCCTACGTTCTAATTTTTTCTACGGGCATCATTCTCTACAACTCTACAACGCGCCGGTTTTTGAAACGTATACGAGTAAATCCCCTTCCAGCCAGAATCTATTAAGACAGTTGACTTTTGATATCACTATTTTGGCATCCCTTGGTACCTTCATCCGTTACAAGTATAATGATAACCACACAACGACTCTAAAACGTAACATACCTACAATGTAATTTTGTCTACATCTATGTAATACCGTATAAATTCTTCATCTGTTGCATTGTATTCTCTAACGATATATAGGTAATGCAACTCGATAGCAAATTTAAATAGGCGTCGAAGTAAAATGATTAAATAACGCTACGGAACTCCAAATTAATGGTAAACTCGCATGGCAGGTTACTTAGAAATCAGGAAAGTAGGTACAATGCAGTCTTCGTAACGCGGTCATCATCCGTTTCTAAGTGTGTGTACGTCACCGGCAGCATGCGGTCCTCGGACAAATTGGATGTTATCAAACCGGTTTTGATATGGTTTTTTTTCTACATTTGTATTTTTATCATTACCGTTTATCTATCCTGTTTATCTTATGCCCTGGTCCGGACTATTAAAGAGCAACGTCATTAGTTACTATGACTGATTCGAATTATAGACAGACGGAATAATTAGCAATAATATGTCTATATTATACATAAAGGTAGAAAGATTAGAAAATACTGGGAATTGGAATACGTATGTGAAATTATTACTCACATTAAATAGCAATTTTGTTCGCTGTTAACATCTGCTGTGTTGACAATACATCCGCGTTGTTTTTCCTTGACCATGCGTCTGTTATTTGAAAAAATATATATCCACTTACCTGAAGATATAAAATTGTTAAATGTTTACTTTCAAAGTAAGACTTCATTAATATTTATCCAAGTTAAATGTTTACACTGTCAATACTGAATTTTGAGCTATTAACAACAATATGTCAAATTATTAAATTAACATGTTACATGTAAAACGTAGTATTTAAAGTTTGTATACAGTTTCTATGTAGTGTAAATCATATCGCAGATATTTATCCGCTGACTAATCAACAAGAAGCGTACGAATCATTGGGTTATCGCAATTAGGTGAATGATAAGCTGACAAAACTTATCAACAGCCATGTTAGTGTCTCTAGTACATTCAGTCTTTGTGTGCGCGTTCTAGTCTTTTAGTATCTAAGTACATA
>DWTO01004150.1:0-11816 GCA_018244755.1 Jemadia pseudognetus
GAAATTAGACGCAGAAGCCGATAGCCATAACATGGTCGTACATAAGTTAGTACTCCTAAAGAGTGTTTTTATTCACGTTCTAATTATGCTTAGGCTGTACGTCATTTATTAATTGAGACTAATGATCAATTTAATACAATACTAAGACCTGACAGATACCTTCAGAAATGTAGTACCTACTCTAATTATAAATGAGGACAAAAATGTACAAATGCATAAACTTCATTCAATGCAGAACCCGTTTCTTAAACAGGGAGAAATAATAAAGTAAACAATAAGTTTAAAGTTATAGTTAAAATAAATTCGATACGAGGTGTCGTAAACACTCGGCGCGGAGTTAAGTACAGAAGAGCAAAGAAAGAATAAAGCGGATACTGCGTCCGAGAGGAGGCTTTGGGAGCTACCATTTTTATAAATTTAGGATTATCCTTTAATAAAATACATGTTATTTTCTACATACAATACTTTAAAAATACTTATAAAATCACTGTAGAAATTTAAAATTATAGATTGTAGGTAAAATTATACATAGATTTGAAGTTTAAATATTTGGTCTCTAACTGATAATTAAATTTAATCTAAACGTTACATTTTTTGTTTGAGAATGATAGCTGATTACAAAATTTCAGAATTGATTTCCGATTTGGTAAATTTCGAAATATCAACATAACATCACGCCTGTTATTTAAACTTATACCTATGCATATGACCTCACGTTAATTTAAACTTTTAATATAATACTTTTGACTCGAATTAATTGATTGCATTTTTTACGGTAGCAAAAAATACAAAATTGCAAAAATTTATACTAGGCCTGACAGGTGTCAAATGCACTAGATTTCGTTCCAGTTATTAAAAAAATCATTAATTTTTAAGGGACATTAAAACAATATTTATTATCTATAATAAATAATAATATCAAGAAAAACTTTCATAACTAACTTAAAGCAAAATTTCATAACTACACGCAATACCTTCTCCAATATTCGAACAACGTGGCGACCCTAGCAACATGGCGGCCAGCGTGTGGAACCATAGAATCTAGCATCAATACGGCTCGTATGTTATTTTATTTACTAAGCGCTCAGCAAACTCTATTACCTGGCTGATGCTTTTGATTCGAAGAACCTGATGTTTACATTGACTGTTAAACTTATGTCGCTGTTGTCATAATATTTTACTTGGCCGATTCATTCATGTGAGAAAGTTTGTTTATGCTTATTGGTTTTGATGTTCATTGGCGCGTGATGTGTCTTAACTTAATAATACAACGTCTGCCTCTGTAGTTTGCTGATGTATTGAGTGCGATACAAAAGCTTCTGAAGCGGATATTATTGTTCCGTAGTAACTCTTTAAGTATCGATATAATTATATATAGAAATGGGATAAATTCTAGTTGAGTTGAAATGAAATTCGAAAATTGTTAATTGTGTTTGATATTTTGATACAGATTCTTTTAAAACGTAACATTGCACTTAGGTTTAAGTCAGGAATCTATTATACAAATAGATTAAAGTCACCCACGTGTGCTTCCTATTAAATGGATGTGACCGGAATACCAAAATAGCTTTTGTATTCCAATAATTATTATCTATTCAGTAGTCGAACGTCCCACATATCTATATCTTAAAGACAATGGCGTAGTCAACGATTTATATCTTTATCAACAGTTATATTCTCAACACTAATCGAACACACCGGCTCTCAAACTTGCTATGTGAAACTAGAAACTTTGAGCAACGTCAGTTCCTGAAGTAAAAAAAGCGGAAAATAAATCTTAAACTTACAAATAAATATATACAAAAATCTGAAGAATATTGATGTTATACATATTGTGTATAAAGTTATAAAATTTTTATTTGTATTTAAATGTAATTAAATATATGTATTTGTAAGCTTTGCATATAATATTAAAGCAAATAATTATACGTAGGTACTTTCTTACTAAAGTGCGAGTCTTCGATTACCAAAATTTATCTTGTCTAGGTAAAACTTCATATACTGGTAATTATAACAATTTTTTAAATAACTGTTTTACAGTTTAAACGTCTTGCGCGCAAGGAATAATAATATTTTTTATTGCTTTCGCTATAGTATCACTTTAGTATCAATGTCATTTTGCACAAACACTGCAATAAAATATTTAATAAAGTATCAATACACTTAGCCAGAGCCAATTTTGCTTAAGAGCGCGGTCTTAGCGTAGAGATAAAGTTTGAGAAACGTTGCTCAAGCGACTTGGACTGAAACAGCTAATGGCGGTTATTACCGGCCACCTCAACGAAAAAGTGCATTAGTGTAGCGTAAGTGGGATAAAACTATTTGAATATACAGCTTAAGTAAAGCTCTGTGAGTGCTCGAACCACTTAACATAGAACGATTCGCCTCATTTACTGTAATTACGCCAGCTTTACTCACTCTAGTTTTAGGGAGGTTTCTATTGAATGGCAACTCACATCTTAGTGTCCGGGATTTACTCGGCACAATTTTTGTTAAAATATTTTATTTTCCCCTTTGATAACAGTACGAAGATTCAAGTATTACGATTTCACAGTTACAGCTTTACTCGATGCAACAATTTTATAAAAAAATAAAGAATTTTCAAATTGACTCATGTATAAGAACGTTAGGTTCGATAGAATAGAGATATTTAGCACTCGGTCGTATCTGCCTACCCCGTGATGGACTTGTTAAAATAATAAAAATGACTCAAATAATATTAAGTGTGGAGAAACGATACAAAATAGCATTTGCCGCACACGTAGACATGCGAACCCAGCTGTGCCTCAGTAAGACACCCGGCCTACTATTAAGGCATGTTTCGAAACGTTTTAGTCATACGAGAACGCTCAGCTCTGTAATTTGCGACAACAGATCGCTACGTCTTGATTTATTTACATAAACAATAGTACCGAACGATATATTATTATGAGCATTTACCATTTGTTAAGGCTTTTAAATTAATTTTACTCTACATAAGTTTGCACTATCAGCTCCAAGCATAATATAAGCTTTGTTACTCCTATATAAGTAAGTTTCACCTACAGATCGGTTACACAAAGTATAATTTAATACAAATGAAACTTTCACCATTTATCCTACAAAAGTAGGTACATATATTAATATAACTTAGTATATATTATGTATATTCTAGAAGCATCGCATGTTGTATTGGTTCATTTGACTAACAATGTATAAATATCATGAATACAAAATAAACATCGAACATTACAAGCGTCGGTTTTCGTCCACATTGTGACGTTTCAAAATGAAAATTTGTAATAATTTGTAATTGTAATTGAGACGGGACGGCTTGGTGCGAGACATAAAATTTTACGACTGTTGTCATTGCTCGTGCTTTACGATATGGGCTAAAATATGCTTTGCTACGTTACTAGGAACCTGCGTCTCGTTCATAATGAATTATTTATTTGCCAATTCCTCCTTGAAAATTTCATTTCGACCTCCCCTTTGTCTGAAGTGCAGGTTGAATATAAAGTTTTAAGGTAAAACTGCGTGAGACATTGTAAATCTCGAGGAATGGCCCATAAATACTTACTAAGGGCTTGTTGTACTTTAAAATATTATGTATCCTCAGGTCATTCTCGATTCGTTACTTTTTAATGACTCTATTTGTAAACTGATACGTGCTATTCAGTGTTCACGATAATTATAAGAATTTATGGAATCTGTTTTCAGTTTCAGTTGTGAATCATCAAGAATATTATATTGTTAAGTACCGTATGTAATCATATTCGATTGAAGTACAAAAATTGGTGACCTGTCCATCTACCGAAAAAATAATAATTGAAGCAACAGCAATCCAGCGATCCCTTCGACACTAGTAATTTGCTAGGTATGTAGAGATATGTAAATATGAAACTTTGTTGAAACAGAAAATGACTATCAATAGACTTATGGACTGCATACAAAAAAATTAACTTATCATAAATTATCGTGTTATAGAAATTAACTTAAAATATTAAATGCATTGTTAATTAATTAAGCAAAATGAGGAAAGAATAGCATAACTTAGAAAATTTAGAAGTGTCGATTAATTTATTTAACAAAGCTAAATTATACCATTGAGCACTGAGGTAGAGTATACTTTAGGTTCCACTTTTGTCAATGCCTGCAGAAGTATATGATTAATTAGTTCTCACTGCATAACTACATACTTGGCATAAATCTCGAACTGCACTCTTTATAAGTACGGTTTTTGGTAACCACTTCGAGTGAGGCCTAAGATGCTGTGAGTTTATCTGTGCAACTGGAAATAAGAGGGTTTCTTTGAGCACCCCTCTTGAGAACGAAATTTACCTAAGGCGATACGAACAGCTCTCCCCTACGGTTCTGATAAGCCGAATTCGCAGACGTCAAATGCAATATTCAAAGAAAGGGCACTCACTTTCATATAACCAGCGCCGCTCCCGGGGCGCACCCAACTAACCGCGATAACAGTCAAAGTAGATGTTCGGAAACTTCAAAACTAAATATTGTCCAGTACATCAAGACCTCTGCTCACTTCACAATCTTATCTTTTTACAGGTCTCAGTAAACCGTACATACATCTCAAGTAGCGTTCATCGTGATGACTTATAAATATTTATATCAAATAAAAACAGTATGACTGGAAGATGATTACGAATGACTTGAAATATTGTTGGCATTAATGTAAACGTAGCTATTTTATGCTTTTCAATAATATTAAATGTATAAATAAATACTATATATATGTATACCATAGTAAAAAACTTAGTCTTAAGTCTCTTGTTTAATTACAATGTATGATTTATTTTAACCACCGAGATAGTGTAATGGACTGCTTTTCTTGAATAATGGACAATAAACTCATGGTCTTATAATACTGTAATTAATATGATGTGTACATTTTATTCTCATATTATTTATTGTCAATTTAGGCAGTATATTATAATTTGTGAAACATTTCATTCTTTACACACCTGCGCTTATCATGGTATTGTATGACATTTATAAAAACATTTGTAAACGTGAAAAACCCATTAAAACTACAGGATGATTCCAATACCTAAATTGTCAAAACGTACGAGCTGTTCATGCAAAATAAAACGGAGAAAATGCAACCGAAACTAGGTAGTACGAATAAATGTTAAAACAAGGGAACGTTCGAAGCACACATAAAATTTATTTATTATTGTGGCAGCGCCGCGCACGCACGTCTACTACGTGGGGAAATTTATTGTTTGCCGATCCAACGCTGTTATGGTGAAGTTCGCAGTTTCAGCATTTTGATAATTGAATGTAATGATGTTGCAACGGTTTTGTATCGTAAAAGTTCCTATCTTTTACTATTAATATAAAACTTCGTGTTCCTGTATAGATATGTCCGCTTTGAGAAGATAATCGTTCGTTGTTACATAGTATTACATCAGTAACATTTAATACATATAAAATTTAAATGCTTACAAAAATGTTGATACAATCGTGCAGTCATCGTTAAAAAACTTGACAAAATATGTCTAAAAATGTTAAAATCTATGTTATGAAATATCACTTGACATTGTAAGATTCTTAATAATATTTTACTGAATTGGACACTCATTGAAATTAATAAGGCGAAAGTCTTCTTTTAATTTTCTACGTTTTTAGTAAGGGATACTTTCACCTGTAAATTGTTTTTTTGTGACTTAAATTTTTCATAGCTATTTTCGATTAATATCGTTAAAAATCTTCAAATGTTTACTTAAAATTGTATTGCATTTCGGCTCACATCGGAGACCGAGTAATATTCACGGATTACATTTTGACTTGCAACCCTTCAATTATGCCCGCGCGAATGTCAAAAACGACACGTGTATGCGAAAATATGACTCGCGTCTATTTCCAGTGAACTCTGAATATTTCAATAAATTTGAAGCCAGCCGCGCCTTCTTCAGGAAATAAAGAGCGATGCGCATCGTAAACCTCGATGACGTACGCCGGCGTCTCAACAATAAAATAAAATCTAAACCTATGTGTTGTTATCGGGATGTATGAAAAACAATCCTCCATTTCCCGTTGCATGCGCCCGTTGTACGTACGTTTTTATTTAGCCAGGGAAAAAAACTTATAACAAGTGAAGCGATTGGAGTCGGGATCGCAATTGTGTTGCTGTTCGCGAACTGTAATTGATTTTCTAAAAATCAAACAGCATGTTTTTAAAATAGTCATTTGCAATTCAAATCGTTATTTTTATAAATACAACAGAACTTATTAGCTTTTATTATACATATGTATATTCATAAGTTACTACTATTTTAGTGTTTTTTTTAACTTATCAGTTATCAGTCTTATAACTTACATAGTTCGCTTATTTTTGTTGTTTTTTTTACAACATTGAATAATGTTTGACACAATCAACTAATATAACATTAAAAATATTTGAATACATAATACAATAACATTTATTGCAATTCTCTTTTACTTTCAGCGAATATAAATTTTATCTTTTTTCTCTATATTGCCATGTCTAGAAACAATGTACAGATAATAAGAAAAAACATATTGCAACAGCGTACTCTATTTTTGAGAGTAATAACGATTCCCCCGAGCACCACACCCGGCATGCTGATATGTTCTACAACAGCGGTACTCAACGAACGAGAGTACCTACTAGCAACGGAGACGACTCTACATAGATAATAATAAAAAAATTGATATCAGTTCTTTCGTTTTGGCACTTTTCATTTATAGTGTCACCATCATCATCATCATGATCATAATCAGCCTATTTCCGTCCACTGCTGGACATAGGCCTCTGCAATAGCACGCCACTGAGCTCGATCTTCAGCTCTTTGCATCCAACCTCTGCCAGCCACTTTGCATATATCGTCACTCCACCTAACCGGAGGGCGTCCTACGCTACGTTTGCCATTTATAGTGTAAATAGTGATAAATACCTACCTTTTCAAGGAATTATACACGTGATATTGCGTTTATATAAACAACGTGATAACATATTACAAGAACACAGTATTTCAAATTCTAACAGAAAAATTGGCCTGCATAACACTAACACTTTCTACATTATAAACAAAAATTAAAACAATTTAATAAATAGCACGTTAATAGCCTCTCAAAATTATTTCAGTAATAAGTTCACGTCTGATCTTTGAAAGTCCATGTATAAATCTAAGTTACTGATTTTCTAATACAATTGTCGATTGTACTGAAGATTGAGTACCACTGCCCTACAGGCTAGGAATATTAATGCGGCGTCCACGCCATATTCGCTTCTATTGTGTGCCAATTTTGAATTTACTTTGCATTATTCTCAATTATATTGCTCGCTTAGCTGAAAATTATTTGCATTGGCCATGTGTGTTTGAATAAATGATCATCATTTTTGCTTTGATATTTCAAACGTACAACTTCCTGTATTTGTATGTACATGCTGCTTGGTAAATTAATATCCTTTACAAGATTCTAATCAACATACTACGCCATACTTTGCGTACACATTTACTGTGTCAAATGAGGTTTATTAATCTTCACTTACATGTATGCGAACATGTAAGTGATGTTAATACGAATTTTACCTGCAAAATAAAATCAGATGAAACCTAAGAACTGATATCGCGCACCAATATAAAAAACATTTTATATCCTCATAGAACCAATAAATTTACTATATGTATAATAATATGTTCTTCAGTGTACTACCATAATTGGAATGATTCCAAAATTAATTAGCAGTAGGCAGATAATTATTATTGATTTATAAATTAATAAATCTATTTGAAAAGGCCATTTGGTCCAATAGTAATGATTATTACTCAAATAAAATCTACGTTGAGATTTTTTTTAATCAAAAATCGAAATACATATTATACCTATGTAATTTTCTAATCATAATCAAAATTTTTACATTGACATGTTACAATAAGTACACTTTGAACGATCAACGGTTTGATGTGTTTGAATTTAAATATAAATTTTATTAAAAGCGGTCGGTATGTGCGAAATTACTATTCACAAAAGTTATATATTGCTGACCCAAATGTGACTAATCTCATTAGGAATCTGAAAATTTATACAAAACATTATTCAACATGCTGAAAGAGCAAATTATATACCAACCTGCTTACATTTATTTATGTCTATCTTGGGACGGCATTTCGCTTCCTTTGTTTACGGAAAGTATAAAACTTGTCACTGTTTGCGTTTCTACTCATGCAAAATTACGGAGCTCTAAAGACTTTTAAGCGTCCTTTTACTGAGAGGAAATCTAGTTATACTCAAAGTAAATTCATCTTGAAGGACGAGAAACGCACTTAGCTCGCATTTAGCACGACTTACACCACCGAGCTGAGGTTGGGTTCCTAATTAGCCATCTCTGGCAGCTGACCGCTCGGAAGTGAGACAACATCCTCCATTCACGAGCTGCATAAATCCAAATTAAGGAACCTTAAGCCTTATTTGTATGAACGTAGAATGATAAGAGATGCATGAATACATTTGGTACAAGTTCACACGACGGATGACTGACTTAGCGGTCTAGGGATATGTGCAGAGCGATGGTATGAATAAGTATATAGATAAAGCAAACATTATAGTTTACTTGCATTGTAAATATTAGAAATAGACAATATTAAAAAAATATATGTAGTATTTTAGTAGGTAAGAATAATATACAGTACGGAATCGCGAAATACAGTACAATACTATGTATATAATTATAGAACGGTTGACAACCCTAAGCGTTACATAACGAATCGGTTTACTCTCCTATAAGAAGTTATCATTTCAAAATAAACGTTGCTAATCGTCACTTTTGATATAAATGTGTGCGAAGCGGAAAATGAAACAAAATTGTAGCAGCATTTTAATTCAGAATGTCGATTTCGCAGTTAGAAAGCCTCTCTACTTCAAACCAATAAACGCTTATACAAATACAAACACAAACTTTTCAAATAACAGCACACTTTTTTCTTCTTTTTGTAACAGAAATTTAAAAAAATCGCCACGTTTTTCATTTTGATGGAAAGCAAAACAAATATATAGTTTTCGGATTAGAGTTACCGCTTACTACGATTAAAGTATGCACCAGTTTAACTGACGGTTATAATTAAGAGATAGTCTGGTTGGTTTCGGACCTGTCCGAGGTCCTTCTTCACAAGCTCCCGCCGATGTGTGAGATCGCCACACCGAAAGAACACGTACAGTAATTGTAACAAATTGAAGCAACCCGTGGAAATGGTAAACAAATTATGCACATATGTAGATAAGAAACGCTTCATTATAAATTACCGTTTTCCGCATGTTACGATTACAAACGAAGAGACAAAACCAGAAACTCTAATCAGAACGAAAACGTCACTACACGCTTGTAAGCGTCTAAAAGGTAGGCAGAAAAGTGTACTTCATCATCATGGTATAGGTGGGGAAACGATTGCCACACACCAATCATAAATCAAGAATTTAAAACTGTAATCAAGGAGGTGTAAAGTGTGACTATTTTCTACGTAGTAAGTAATTATTAAACAGCGCGAACAAAATGTAAATTCAGATGGAGCACAAGCCCGAATCTCTATGAGTTACGACTGGCAAGCTTATGTGACACCCGCCAACAATGCTGTTTTATTATTACCACACAAGGTGATTTAGTGCACGTATTCGAACATTTATGGCGATATCCGTTATTTACGTCGCTCGTCAAAACTGTAGAATGTAGAATTCACAGGAAATAAATTACAAGCGGTCCAGTCCTTAGTGCGTTCATACCAAATGAAACTTACGTTAAAAATTGTGAAGATATTATGTTATATATTACTGTGAACAATGTATTTTGACAGAACCTCTCGGTCGGCAGTCACAGTTTTAACCAACACGATCCACGAAGCATACTTTTTAATATATTAAAAAAAATTAAAATTTGTGCAACAACAGAGGAATTGAAAACTTACATAAATAAAATACGCCTTTATACATGAACATAGCGCAAGCAAAATAACTTGATCATTATTTGTAATAAAACATTCGAACATAAAGCAGATTCAACATCATTTCGCATTGCAAGCGGTATAATTACGTTACGACTTTTACTAAGCAATTTGTTATAGTTTTTGTTGGCTATCACAGAATACATGTATCGACTTTTTGCTAGCCCACCAACGAACAGGTAAGAGTAATATTTAATGACTCCGTGAAACCATATCGCAATTTCGGTAAAAACTTGTATCGTACATCCAGCATCAATCATTTTCTTACTTGCATGCTGAAGGAAATGAATTATGCTCTAAGTGTGTACGGTCTCGCTTGAAAAAATGTGTGAAAAATTGCCTCGATTATCTCTAATGACGGTACATAGTACATTTTCGGTAGTCGCGAGGCCATCAGACAAATTGATATAACTTCACCCTCTATCTTTATTTCCATTGTCGCCATTATAGTCTTTATTGTTCGCGCGTCAATCGCTTCGAATAGATTTTAAGCGTTTCACTTACTGGCCCCGCTCTGATAGTAGTTGTATAAAATCAAGGCAATTATAACGAGAAATTAAAACCGTTTGGACTGAACCTAATTAGTTCGAAGCGCACTGGATTCAATCCGGGGGCAATAAGTAATATAAACAAGAAGCGAGATTAAAGAAGGGCCAATAAAGTCCGTCGAATTAATACTGGATTGTACTAATTATCATAAAAGCACATCCTTGCGTTAGCCGCCCTTTACCGAATAGCTGTCATTAAGAACGTTGCACGATAAGCGAACTGAACGTAAGCCACCCACGGCGCGCGCGATCTACAAGTATTTAAACAGGAATCATACTGCTAAAACATCGCTGTGACCAGCTTTATCTTATCAGATCGTCAGTGAATACATATTAGCACTAATTGGTCGCTTTGTATATAAGTTTTATCTTGCGCGAGTAGTTTTGCAACAAACATTACCTTCTATAACATTCGACGCTCGAATTTCGCTTTAAGGAGCATAGATTACGGCGTATTACAAAGTGTGAGATAAGAAAAGTAATGTGCAAAAGTTGGGTCGTAAATTTTGGCAGAAACGTCTGGCTTCGTCTCGCTCGACGATCGAAACTGTCAGATTATCCCCGCTTCGACAGCCGACCTAACTTTTTCGTTTGAACTTTATATTACGCAATAATCTTTGTACCTTGGACGTTGGAGTAATTCGATAAGAATATTTCTGTCGTATCTCTTTTGTCATCATTTTATCGAATCTACTTGATGTGGGTACATTTAAAATATTGGAACTAAATACGTAATAGAAATTCGTAGTACGGATCAGATAGCGTTTACGTAATTATAGAGTATGGAACAGTAAACTAACGTTAGCTTTTATCAAGTGGGTAATAATGTCGTCACGATAAAAATCAATTGCAGAAGTAGCTGGGCTCAGAAGCAACGTAATAATAGTGATCTTCGGGCCGCGGGCGCCCGCCGCCGACCGGCGCTGCGGAGAAATTACACAAAAAGTTCAAGGAAATAACAAGATATCAAGCACTTTCTAATTCAACGCCGAGATTGTTGTAGTAAATTAAAACGTACCCTATTAAACATGTTTCAAGTTTTGAATAACAATTATACATATAATAAATTATGTGATACCTATCTATATAACATTAGGGTTATTTAATTATTATAAGTTGTGTCATTGGGTTGACTGGTAGAGATGGATTGACTGGTAGAAATGGGTTGACTGGTAGAGATGGGTTTGACTGGTAGAGAATGCCATCAGGCCATCAGGATTAGCAAGCCGAACTGGCAATTGGCTGGCAATCATTGGAATAGATGGGTTCTGAAGCGGAGACCACGTCTTGGCAAATGTTGCGTATG
>DWTO01004151.1:0-11816 GCA_018244755.1 Jemadia pseudognetus
GGTATTCAATTCGTCTGTATTATTTTTTAATGTTTGTTCCTTCGAATCTCTTAACTGGATGAACCAATTTCGATAATTTTTTTAATTGAAGGCTGATGCTTCCCATGTGGTCCCATTTTTTTTAATTCCGTTCTGGCAATGGCATCCACGACAAAACCGCATAAGTCTTAAATTTGCATTAAGCATGTGCGCGACAAATTGATGAATTACTCAATATCGCGTTAACCGATGTTGATGATTCCAGACACCGACTCCAAAAGAAACAAATATTGTACCTACATTATATTATCGTAATAATTTGATTTGACTTTGGCTTATTATTTTTTTTGCTTTTTAGAACATATTATTTTGTTACTTTTTAGAGCATATTAATTTGTTTTGGAATAGATTTTTTGAAGTCGGTTCGGTTTTTATACTCACAGCAGCATGCGAAAGGAAGTTAGTTGCTAGGTTGCTACAAACATACCTTGCCAATACTCGTTGAAGTACGAGCTGGCACTACTTTCGAGCTGTTGCTAAAAACACGTACGAACAAAAAATGAAACAACGTTAGTTCAGACCTCAACTTTATTTCATACACACATAGTGATTATACCAAAATTTTTGTGTCAAGTTTTCATTCAAATTACCCCGACCTGCAACAATATTAGCCGAAACAAAAGCAGTTTGTAATTGTATACGATCAGAAAAAGGGCTGGGCTTCTGTTATATATTAGGTATATACATAAATTAATACAGAAAACTATACATAATGTAACAAGTCTGTTGAAATCATTGAATCTACAGTAAGACGAAAAATACTAGTACAATTATCACATTGGACTTAATTATAAGGAAACTAATAATTTGGTTCACTTAAGTTAAAACTCAGCTCTTAATTAATTTAACTAATGTTATGCTCATATCATAAACTTATCCATAACACACTGAAAGATACGTTTCATAGTTACACACTAGTACAGCCGGTGTGTGTCAACAGAGCCCTGTGCGATGACGTCATAGCGGCATATTTGTACCATGCGCAAAAAATATATATCTGACTTTTAATACATTCTGGTATTGTTAGCAACATAAATGTAATCAAATAAAATAAAAAACAATATATAACCATCGCCAGGGCTACATAAGTATAGAACACAGTTGTAACACAAATAAAAAACTTATGATTTGGTATTCAATTTGGGATACAATTACTCAATGTGGTATAAACACATTATGATAATACTTAGTTACATCTTGTTAGAGGTAAAGTAGTTGTGGAAATGATCACTGGCACAGACACGTAACATTGACAATGTTGGTTCCCTGGGGTAGGCTGCCGAGGGACCCCAAATGAGAAGACAACTAGCGAGTAGCAAACTAAGTACAATAAAACAATGACATGAAAGAGACTTATATCTCTTACTGTGACTACCCTCTTTTCCCTCCTCAATAATTTTATAGTTTTACAATCCTTAGACAACATAAAAAAAGATAAAGAGTAATGAATGTTTATGAAAAATGTTAAGTCTGTAAGGGTAGAGACATTTGCCACTCTCTTTGTCTGTCCCCTAAGAAACCTGACATGCTGATGTAATAATTAATAAACATAAAACAATTATAATATTATTGCAATTGCAATTTTTAAGTCATTTATTAAACAAATCTTTGTAAAAAAAAGCTTATTGCAAAGTAAATTAGTAATTACTATTAAATGTTTGGTGTGATGCAACTCCAGGTCCACAATACATTAGTTTATATTCTAACATAAGTGCTTATTTTAAAAGATGCAGAAGCACCCTATCGCCTATTTCCATAAATCCAGACTCCCTACTGTAACTGGGAATTTCAAATTATATAAACAATAATACTATGCACGACCTGGGAACCGAATCCAGGAAATCTTGATCAGCAGTTCCACTTGCATACACCCAACCAACAAGACATTCAAGTTAGGTACCTGCGGGCTTAGACATAATACTTATCTGTAAGCGTTAACGCCAATCGCTAACTTCAAAATATACAGAAATGACATAAGCGAACTAGCGTGATGAATCAATACTTTTCCGCAGCTAATCTTCTTTATAAGTAATGATATGCTTAAATTGCATGAATATGAGTTACATTTATGTATCCAAATAAATTTAGTGTAGAATAAAGAAATTCTTGCAATATTGATACACACAGATTTCAACTAACAATGAATGAAATATATACATACTATTATAAAACGCTAATCATTTTTCTACGTAGTTCACAGTACATTGCTATATTTTAGTATGTATAAATATATTATATATACTGTTAGTTATTCACTATCTTATCAACAATATCATCAACAATAACGGGGTCCAGCCTCTTCTTTTTATTACTCTGCATGTCAAATTCACACTTTATATCAATTTTCTCTTTTGGAATAGGTATTATCAACTTATGTGTATTACACTGTATTGTGATATGATCTTTAAATGCAGTAAAAGTCTTCTCAGCTATATGCCGACGGGTGTGATAGAAGAACTGGTCGAAATGGTACAGATTGTGTCTGAAATAAAGTGAATAAAGTTACTTGATAATTAAAGTTCAGGTTTTATTTTCAATAATTCATGATATACCTTCTCTTCCTCCGAACCTCCCATGCAAGTTATAGTAACTGACAAACAATGGATTTATTACTTTTTAATGTCAATGTACTCTATTTAGAGCATATTATTCATTATCTGTATCCAAATATTATTAACTATTTTTGTATTATACTTATGTATCCCTGTTATAATACAAGTTACCAAAGGTAAACTGTTATATTTTTTTAATAAAGTCTATTTAAATAGACTCCTGGAAAGTTGTATATTTTAACATACTATAGTACTTCAAATTTATCAATATATTCATGCAGTAAACACCACCCATCCTCTCATAAAGAACACATGCAAATGGCATGTAATGGTTATACGACCTTAAGGACTGCTACCGACACATGCTTCGCCCTAAAACAGAGCGTCCTCAGGACTACGACTTCTACAATGATTACTTGCAGTGACTGAACGTTGTGATTCATTATAATATCATGCATAAAGTATTTTAATATTCCACTTGAACAAAACATTTGCATGAAGATATGCACTGATGCAACACACATATATAGTGAGATATTACTGAATCATAACACAATCTTAAATGTGCCAACACATAGTAATGAGGTATATGACACTAATGTGACCATGTCAATCATATCTACTTCTATACTTGTTTACATTTCTTAGTAACTGTGACTCATTAAGACAGTTTCATGGTCGTGATGCAGGTGGGTTAAATAAAAATACAGAAACACATTTGAGTTCAGTCAGATTAATTCTATGATTAAATTATACTTACATGCTTAGTAATACATGGCCCAACATTTCTCTAGTGTTAAGCAGGTGACAGATGTAGGCTCTAGTGTGCTTCTGGCAAGCCAAACACTCACAACCAGCCAGTATCGGAGAGAAGTCTTCTTTATATCTGAAACAAATAACATAATATTTATGTTACTCATGAATTCACAGGAATAATATGAATTAAGTTTAATATTGATAAATAAATATGCAAATATAACTCACTTGCTGTTGTTTAAATTTAAAAAGTATGGTGTTTCATTGCTTGTAGTGATGTCCAAATTTAACCTAAATGCATAGCCTTCATTTGTTAATTTAAGTGGGTAGGAACCATCAAACAAGTCCCAGCCACGTTCAATGGCAGCTAACACCACAGCGGGACTCCAACAACCTTCAATAATTCTTAGCATATCATTGGGAATCAATGCCTGGAATAAGGGATTTTCATTTAGGGAACATATTTTTTTGTTATATTGTGTTTAGGTAGAATATGTTATACTGCTTGTTTGACCGAAAAATGTCAGGAAAAATCACAATTTAAATTATGATGTTACAATAATAAATGTCATATAATACATTTAACAATATCTCAAATGAGTAAAAATACTGTCTTATGTTTTCATTCAAAACATTGGTAGTAACTCTTGAGTTGTGACTTCAACTCTTGACACTTGAGTCCAACTCAAAGTCACCCAGAAAAGTAATCCTATAGTAAAATCACACTAGTATTATGTATGTATGTATGTACAAACATCACACAAAAAATAGAAATAAACTAAACTAAAAAAAAACTTACTGAAACTTCTCTAAAAACAGTATCTAACTGCTCTAGTGGAACATTAAAACTTTCATTGGATCCATCTGTTAAGCCCTGCAATGATACACCAAATAAATGCTCTTTCTGTCTGAGGAGTTTCTCAACATAATCTTGATACTGGTTGTTATTAGCTGAGCCAACTATTACACCTGGAAAGTAGATAAAAAATATATGTTACAGAAGTTACAAATGGCTAATTAACATAGTGGTCACTTGAAATAGCTGAAAACAATGCCCAGATTCAGGCAGGGAGTGTGCAAGGAAGAGGCTGGCGCTTAGTCAATGGCATTGTTGTTATTTATATGAGACTGTTTGACTGCCTTGTTGGTCGAGTGGATGCTCACAACTATTGATCCTGTCCTGGGTTCAAATCCTGGGTAGAGTACTATTGGAATTTTCTAGCTAGAATTCCTAGTAGTGGCTCGGAGTCCAGATTTATGCCCAATGTATGGCAATAGGCTCACCACATATTCTACGATAAGAACATGGTTAAACATGTGTATAGGATATTCATCTGGCTACCTCTTCGGGGATTACAGGTGTGATGTTATGTAGGTAGGATTAGAGTAAATTCAAGATATGTGCAACTAGAGTTAATTCAAGTTAGTAATTGGAGTGGATCAGTATTATGCACAAATTAGAGGAAGTGTACTTAAAGTTACTGCAATGTTACAAATATATTCAATTTACTATTGTTTCATGTAACTATTGTGGTTTAAACAATAATATTGATTAGAAAATTATGACCTGTGACACTTAACCTAACATAATCTAACATTTGATAAATGTGACAGTGGCATAAAGTCAACTCAACAATATTTAGAAATGTGTTACTGTCGTTGTGAGTGGAGATAGTACAACAATTAAGTGACTTAAGGTGACTCATGTCACTTTTGAGTGTTTTAAAAAACTCAACTATAAGTTATAGATGATCAAACACATTTATGAAAAAATATACAACAAAGTCAACTTCTTATTAAATAAGATACTGTTCTTTTTCAATAGATAGTGAGAAAGTGGTTGCATTTTGATATTATTTTGGTGTATATTTTCATATTATGATTCCTGCCATTTTAAAATGACTAAATACAAACCTATAACTGAGGCTTGATTCAATGTATCTGAACACTTATGTCGATCCACACACCGGTTTAGGCACATATATGATCTCTCTATGGCTTTTTTTATTCTCTTCCCGCCGTCGCTGAGTGAGGTCTGACCATCTGCAATCACCATATACATATCAGGTTTGTACACTTCCATCAGATCCATGTACCTGAAAAATTTTTTCAAGCAACCGTTAAGACTCCCTCTGCAATAATAGCAATAGACGGGGCACAAAAGGACCTGTACAGATTGGTGTACACCAAGTAGCAACACTCAAATGTAACTACCTCAAATAAGAAAAAGGGCAATCTATTATTGATTCACAATTTTTCCTTAACTATAACCTAAGTTAAAAAACTGAAAAGGTTAAAATTACAGAAAACGTTAAACAAAATCAACTCAAAATGGAGGTTAATGGTAATACAATAGAACCTCTATAAGTGAAACTTCAAAGGAGATGCCAAAAAATTCTAGTTATAGGATTTTCGACTTATGGACGTTTACATATATTTCAATTCAACATAAAGAAGTTGAGATTATTTCTTACTCATTTTAAGTTAGAGATGTGAAATAAATACATCAAGATACAAAGATATTTTAATTGAGCATTTATTGTACACTCCCATATTGTTTTTTAACAAACAATGGTGTACTTACAATCACAGCAAATTTGTCGAAGTCGGCAAGAAAGCAAAGTCGGTTGAGTTGTAAAGGTTCTAAAATAAAACATTACCAACTTCAAGATACAGAGGTCCAGAGAAAGTTTTCGAGTTATAGAGGGAACACAAGTATCAAAATTGTTTGCAGGGACTGAATATTTCTACTACTTACTTACTAACAGAAGTTTGAAATTTCAAATAGACAGGTATCTGACTTAACGAGGTTCTACTGTATATGAATATGACCATTTAATCAGATATTGAATTCATTTACAATTAAATTTTGTGAGCCTATACAATACCATCGGACCACAGACAAGGAGCGTAAAAAGGTAAATCCAGAAATACTTATATGTGGGCCTTTTGAATGGAGAAAGACCCCCTCCACCTGCAGTGCCAAGTTAGACCCAACAAATCTTACCTATCAGCTGTAACTAGTTTCTTCCCGTTCTTGGTCCATACAGGTATCTTGTACTGTTCAAAGTGGCCTGATGGTGTGGGTTCACTCATACTGTGCAGTGTAACACAAGTGAAGTGTTCAGAAAGGCCAGCAAATTTTGCAACCCCCTCATTCTGGACTCTTAACCCGTTTTCCAGTTGCATTGAGTTAGATATTGGCACCCACAGCAATTGAGGTTTTGTAAAGAGCTTGGCTAATACTTCCGCTGTTAAGTTCACTACACTGCCAGCCTGAAAATATTGTAAATTTAGGATTTGACACTAGTAACTTGCTTGTCCATTGAAACCTAGAATGTAATGTCCGACCTCATTTTATATTAAGCAGGCATATATAAGTTGCATTGGAAATGTAAGCAGCAGTATTACACTAAGTAACTCAGTTCACAATTCTTTAATTTAACATCACAAATGTAATTCCCGAAGAGGTACACACAAGAGTAATACACTTTCACATTTCACCAATTACATTCATCTTCTATAATAGTACCCAACCCAGAATTTGAATCCTGGACCTCTTTTTTGGCAGTAATGGTTGTGACCAATCAACTAATGAGGCAGTGATGTAAATACATATCTACCCCAATCTCCCCACTTAATTCCACCTTAGTGGAGTTCCTTATTGTACTCCACTTATGGCATTCCTTTCAACTGTTTTGGTTTCTTTTTATGTATTCACTTCAAAGTGAATGCTTATCTCTTCACATACAAGTGACGAATGATCTCACCCACGTGGTAACAATCGAATGAATTCATCGAAAATTAAACTTACCTGTGTAAAAAGAGCGGCAGTCGGAGTTTCAATAATTAATGTTGGGGCCTTCGCAAATCTAGTTAGATAGCCAATTCTTTCACTTCCCACTCCAGTTTGTTTAATCACGAAGCGCATTTTGTTTGTATGTATATTTATTTTCATTCAGTAACGTGTAAAATACCCGTTTGTGTTGATTTGCTTTTGCAATAAGAAACAAATTTGCCTGACTTAAGATAGCAATAGCTTCTTAGCTTAATTTGACAGTTTTGACAATTTGTTTTTTTTGTAAATATTTTTATAGCATTGATATTCTGTGTTACAAACCTTATATAATATAACATTCGTAAGGAACATAAGACGTTGCTGTTAGTATTAATTAAGTACTTAGTTAAAATTGAAAATAGTAAATTTGTACAAGTAATATTTTACGACACTGTTGCATTTTGCTTACTTTCGGTTTAATATTAAAGATTAAGTACAGGATCAAGAGATTCTAATTATAGGTACAATATTATTATTCCAGATACTTTATTATTCTCATCAATTTTTTTTTATCCAGCTTTTTAAACACGGATTTTCATTTAAACTGAGATGAAATATTTAGTCTTTTATATTAATTCAATGCGTGTTGGGCAAACTTCATAGTCTTTATGAGTAGGGACAATATGATGAATTCCCAAGTGAGTAGGATTCCTCTTCAGAGTTATCATACAATAGTATCTATGAACATTATGATACAGGCGGCGACAATTTGTACGTAAGTGATAATACAGTAATCAATTTTCCTTAACAGTCAGTTGGCAAGTTTCCTTAACAGATAAAATTATTATAGAACCGAAAATTTACAAGAAAATACGTATAACTATAAAATACGTATAATAAGAAATACTTATATAATAGTTTTGTATGAATATTTTTGGTTTACCTACTAGTGATTCCATGACATTAGTCATTATTAGTACAATTTGATATCTAGGTGTTCAATTATAACTTCGGTAAGACCTATGTCTAACGATTTAATAATGCTTATGAATACATGCAATCATCGAAGTCATAGTAAGCTAACTATAGAAAACCTATAGTAAACCTAATGTTGCCTAAATCAGGAAATATAAGGCTTGTAAATGCATATAAGCTTTAAATAGCAGCAACTTAATATTTATATTAACGTAATATCACGCCTGTAATCCTCGAAGAAATAGGCAGAGGAATGTAGAACACTCCCACGTTTCACCAGGTACGTTTACACCCCACTATGAAATAGGTGGTGAGCCTATTGCCATTTACCGGGCTCATATTCAGACTTTGAGCCAGTACTAGAAAATCTAAATTAGAAAAATTTCGTAGTGCTCAATCTGGGAATTTAACCCAGACCTCCCAATCGGCACTTACACTTGCAACCAACACGACCAACGAGGCAGTCAAAAATATTTATATTAAGTTGATGCTATATGGCTTATCTATGCTGCTATATGACTTATCTATATTGCTATATGAATTATCTATTCTGTTATATGACTTATTTATGCTGCTATATGTATATGACTTGTCGTATTATAGCGTAATACGATAAGTCAAATATTATATTATAATTATGTGTAATATTTACGTATTATACCGAGGTGTTAGCAGAGATGTACTACACTCAATTTCTACATATTATGTTATCGTCGCATGCAATTTAGGGGTAAGCACGAATATAATCTTTTGTTTTACATGGTTTTGATGTTCCTATTGTAAATTTAACACTACATTTATGTACATCAAATGAATGTTAAGAGAACGTTTAATGTACTCGTAAGATAATGTTTAATGTAAGATAATGTTTAATGTAAGATAATGTTTAAAGAGCTTTTAAAATTGTTACTATTGCAGCCTTTTCTTTTTCTAAGACTTATTTGGTTTTCCAATGCTTAAATTGTGTATTACAAAATTCACAGTGACTTCAAATTTACGATTTTTATAGCTAAATAATTTTGATTTGCTTATGTTTATTTACAGATACATATTTTATGTTAGGAATCCATGATAGCGAAAGATGATGAACCGAAGCTTCTAGGTCCATTGTCTTGCAATCATTCAGCGAGTTAAATATTATTAACTTGCAATGTTTACACGACTGTCAAACTGCGAGTGTTGCTGAAATATTTCATTAGTAATATGCATGTAAATCAGTTGTTCATGGTAACATTCCTTATACAATTATGTGATTATACTGTAGTTAAAATAGATCTCGCAATATAATCGCAGAAGTACACCTCCTATTTCTTACTCGAATAAAACTCTTAAAAATATAAGAGGTAAAGTAAACAGTTAATAGCATTAAAACGAGAAATTGAACGTTATCTACTTATATCTTTCAGAAAGATTAAAAAAAAATATTTAATATTTTTTGTGTATGAACTTTGTTTATGATAGCAACACCAAAAATGTTGTTAGTCACGGAAGTGGAAAGGTGTAAGTATTACGTGACGAGGCATGGACATGCCTCGTTGCGCGTCGGTGCATTAATGCCTCATACGACTTAATGTGGGCT
Source organism: Jemadia pseudognetus (assembly GCA_018244755.1). Taxonomy (NCBI): domain Eukaryota; kingdom Metazoa; phylum Arthropoda; class Insecta; order Lepidoptera; family Hesperiidae; genus Jemadia; species Jemadia pseudognetus. The sequence goes on from DWTO01004151.1 coordinate 9,680, forward strand.
TGCACGCGCTCATTCAACTTTATACCTAACTATCATAAAGTATCATAGAGTAAAGGTGAAACTAAACAGTTATTTTTAATGTTTTTTATTTAGAAGATAGTTTTAAGAATATAATAAAAACAAATACAGAAATGGATAAATTTCTTGTCTACTTAGGAAAGTAGTAGTACTGCGTAGGAACGCAGCGTACCGATTATTTTTTAAATTTCTTTGTAATTTTTTATATCTAATTAATTAAAAAATATAGCATCAAGATGATCACAATACGTGGGTCCATTACGAGACCCCATGTCTTTTTTGGTATAACACTCGTTTTGGTTCTATGAATCTGAAGTCTATCTTTCTGAGTTCCACCGATCGCAGCGAGGTGGCGACGGGAACTTAAGTAGTTAAGAATTGAATTAATAGGTCTCTATACATTCACGAAACGTTCAGTTTAATATAATGTAAAGGATAAATAAGACGTACGCCTGTGTATTTATTGAAAAAAGCTTTTGTTTAACTGCGTATACACAAGTTTTTTTCGCCTACTGTTGCTTCCTCGAAAAAACAAACGTGAGTGAAGTCACTATATTTAATAATAATGTGTAACGCTCACCAAACATTTAACAATAAAATGCGTATAATTAACTTAGTTGACATATATTTGGAAAAAAAATTTAGTTACCTCAATTTCTAAACTTCGTTGATGTATGAAATATAGTTAAGCCTCAAGAAATAAGGGAAAAAGTGTTCGCCTTTCTGTGCCACTGGTTACTTTAGAGATCGACTCAGAGCAGCCGCTGGCTAAAAGTCTATAGCCTTTGTGCCTCCCCGCGCACTCACCTGTGCACATATTTGTGTTCACATTTACATGTAAGTCGCTTGCAGTCTTTAATAAGCTCCAAATCCCGGCTCGTACGTGTTATGAATTTAAAAAAAAAATTTCGCTGCATAAAATCGGAAAAACGAGCGTAGTTGAATGTTACTAAACATGATGTTATTCGAGTCGAGCGTTATTTGATTTGTTTTTTAACACTACTTAATATTAAAACGTAACATGACTCCTGTGATCCCCGATGAGGTCGGCAGAGGAGTGTAGTACACTATCCCGTTTCACCAGTTACGTTTATGTCCTATTCTAGAATAGGTCTATTGTCATAAACCGGACACGAGTTCAGACTCCGAGCCATTACTATAAATTTTAACTACAAATTCTAAGTTAAAAATTCAAAAGTACTCGACTCGGGATTTGAACTCTGAATCCGATTATTTATCAGTCGCGATTGCAACTTTACCTAAAACCAATTCGTGATGTTACGTTCATATTAAAACCTGCGGGTTTTAATGGTGCGGCAGCTGAAATGTTACCGCGGTACTTATTTATGACGAGCAAAATTGTTTGTTTGTGTGTTGGTTGATAGGTTGTGTGTTGCAGGCCATTGTTAGCTGGTGTTTGTCTATTTTCTACATATTTGACAAAAAAGATAAAGTAGACTTACTCAAGCACTTATTTCTGCCATTTTGTTGTATAAATTGCTACTTGGTCGGGAAATTTACGGTTCTGTAACATTATTCAGACAATGCATATTAAGTTTCATATTTTCCCTCGCTCCCGCTAGATTTACTTTTGCTGGCTGGCCGTAGAGGGGTAATACAATAAAGCATACTTAATATCTCTAGCGTTTACATTGAGAATATTTATTGTTAGTAACCCTTCTGAATAGGTAATATTTGGCTTCAGGCCCTAAAAGTTACCGCCCCTCTTTAAATGCAGGCCCTCTTTGATATTATGAAAATTAATAAATGATAAAGATGCCCGAAGCAATAGAATACATAATGGCTCAAATTCTAGGCGTAATGTATCTTTTTGAAACGGTATATTGTGTTTCGTTTTATGATGAATCATCATCATCAGCCTATTTCCGCCCACTGCTGGACATAGGCCTTTCCAATAGCACGCCACTGCGCTCGATCTACAGCTCTTCGCATCCAACCGCTGCCAGCCACTTTGCGTATGTTGTCACTCCACTACGTTTGCCAGTGCGTGCTCTCCACTCCAGAATACGTCTACTCCAGCGGTTATCAGTCCTGCGACAGATGTGACCAGCCCACTGCGACTTCAGCTTGCTGATCCGATGGGCTGTGTCGATAACCT
>DWTO01004152.1:0-11816 GCA_018244755.1 Jemadia pseudognetus
AGTGTTCGACCCAGGAATCGAACCCGGGACCTCCCGATCGTCAGTCGCACTTGCAACCAACACGACCAACGAGGCAGAAGGCATATATATTTGTAATTATTGTGATTGCATTCAGTGATCGGTTGTTTCAGATCCTGAACTCGCAGGTGGAGTCGTGCAACAGGTTCCTGTCGCTGGCGTCGCGGCTCAAGTGCCGCGCGGCGGAGGAGGGCGCGCAGGAGCGCTGGCCGGACGCCGCGCTGCCCGCCAGCCGCGTCAGCTTCCACAAGACCTTCAGCATGCTCATCAACATGGGCAACATCGAGAAAGGGTGTCGACGGACCGTTAGTGCCTCCGCGCTCTGTCAATTTCAAGGACATTATACTTCATTGACGACATTAGATTTTGTTGAAATATTGCCTCCGCTTAGGGGAAGTTGCGTAATGATTAGAATTGTTAACATTTTGAAGTAGATACCCACTTTTTAATTGGCTTATTTTGGAGGAGTCAGTTAAGAAGGACCAAGTGGTAATAGTTTGTTTGCCACACTTTAGGAATTGGTTCACTTCCATATGACAGTTAGTACGTATGAGCCGGGTAGCTAGTAGGCTCATGAGACTTACAGATGATTCCATCAACTTTCTAAGTTGTATTCTTTGTTAAATATTGCTCTTTTTCCACCATTCTAGATAAGCCGCGAGGAGCAGGTGTGGCAAAACGAGCTGAAAGACTTGATCTGGTTGGAGCTGCAAGCCAAAATAGCCGGGCGGTCGCTGGCCCAGCAGGACGCCTTCCTGTGCGCACAGAGGAACATTATACCCTCTATAGTACAGAAGGTGCTGGATTATAAGTGAGCAACAACATTCGATTACATAATCTTTGAGTTAATAGTGAAGCTTGATGAATGATTCATAAATCTTCGTTCATTCGGCTATTATTTAACTAAACTGTATATTTACAAGACGTATGTAAAGATCCTTTTGCAGGATTTTATTAAGATAGTATGAATCGAGCAATATGAATGAATGAAATTAATGAACGTGGGAGTGTATTACACTCCTCTGCGTACCTGTCCGGGGATTAAAGGCGTGTTGTTACGGAACATTGATTTTATAAGACACAGATACTTACGCGTCTCTTTTTGTACACATTTTATAGTCATGTTCTTTTCTTTGATCTTCAACGTTCAGTGTGCAGTAAAGTGTATTGTACATACTGCTGTGATGTGACTCGCTTTCCCCCACAGCTCTCAATTGCTATTAGCGGATGTGAACTATTGAGTACATTCCGGTTTTGTAATTACCCACCAACAGATATTATCATTTTAATGACTATGAGCTATGTATGACGATGCTATGTCACTTAACATGCTTCGAAGCTCGCAGTTCGATGTGGGTTTTTTCGTCAGAGATATTACACTTTGAATGATAACAGGTTGAAGCGCACATGGGGCCCTCATTATGTTTTTAAATTTCCAATGTTTTTTAGAAAGGGGATGCTCGAGTGGGTATTATAAAATAATTTAAATGTGAAAAATGACTATTAAAATGCGCAGAAATTTTGTTTTAAAAACGATCAAATTCTGCCCTGCTTTCTGAAACGGTCAATTTGAAGGATTGTTACACTACAGGCTTTATTGCTTTGTATAGTTTATTGTTAATGGTTTAAGATCTTTTTTTTATATTGCAGATTTATAAACCCAACCCCGTGCACGGATAGGTCGCGGCGACTGACCACCGTCGAGGGTTCCAGCGAGGACTTGTCCACTGACCTCCTGGACGGTCAAGAAATCTGCGTCACCGAGGATGACAATGACGGTATATAAACTACACACTCAGCGATTCATCCAAAAAGATGTTAATAATATTTTTTTCGTTTGTTCAAATGTTAAAATACGAATTATTGGTCGTTTGTGTGTGGGGCCAGTAGTGTATAGTATATATATGTATATATGGTGGCGCGCGCAGGGCGGCCGGCCGTGTGCGTGTCGTTCGACTGCGCGCCGTGCTCGGCCGCCATCGGCGCCGCCATGCGCCAGCTCAGCGACCTGCTGGACGCCTTCTACGGCTGCCTGGCGCTCTACCCGTCCAGCACGGCCGCCAAGGCCGACCAGCACATGCTCTCCGACCCGCGCTTCCAGAACCGCATTCGGGTCCGTACCGCATCTATGTGTACTTGTTCGCGTGGTGTGGCGCTGTTCAGACAGTGTTTAATGTACAAGAAAATATTTGACATTCGATGTCCTCTGTCTGTCCTGTTAGAAACCTACCAAACCATTAGACAATATTAATAATAATAGTTATTACTAAACGCATCCCGTTTTACTGGCCAGTTATAGACGTGGGACTCTTCCATAGCTCCGCAAGTATTGCAGCATACTCCGCAGTGGTATTCAAGTGCAGATTGAAAGAGATAGGGGGTTAGTGGCCGTCCTGTCTGTCAGTTGTATATAAGTACTCCATAATACCTCAATATATGCATTAACTACTGTTACACATTGATAGATTTTAATATGTTACGCATACTGGCATAGATTATGATCACATAACAAAACATCGGCATGGAATGTGCATCAGGTTTTTGTCCAGTTCTGGGAAGAACGAGACTGAATTAGAGTTGGTTGCGATAGCCGTGTGAATAACGCGCAGTGTTCGGTCCGCAGGCGATGTGCCTGTGGTACAACGTGGCGCTGCACATGCGGCTGAAGGTGCTGTCCATCCGCCGCATCCTGCGCACGCTGCGCAGCAAGGAGCGGCGCGCGCCGCGGTGCGCCTCGCCGCCCTTAGCACGTTTATACTCACCCCGCATGCCTATGTCCTTGTAGGCTATAGGCTATATGTTACAGGCCTATGGCCTATGTAGGTGCACTGTAACAGGCCGATTATTTTCATGCGTGTTCATTGCACATGCGCGTGGCATCCACAATTCTATAAAGCTGCTGTGCTGTACACTTATTAACATTATCAGCTTATTGCAGTCTATTGCTGGACATAATACTCCCCTGATGAGTTTTTGTCCATAACCCTGTCCCTGGACAAGCGGGTAAAGGGATCGCAGAGCCCAGCTTCTGGCACCGCTCTCACTGCTTGCTGCCCGTAGGCAACACTGTACACACGACAGTCCATCTAATAAACATAGAACTCAACCTGTTTCTGTAATTTAAATTTACTTCGATCTCTTAAATGCTTATGTATAATGATTTGAAGTTTTCATACCAGGCAATTAAAATTAATTTTGCATCAAAACACCGTACCACAGCTAACCAATTACTAATCTAAATGTACAATTTTTATTTTCTTATTTCCTCCCATTCAGAACACCCGTGGAGTCTCCGCGGCCGTGTCAAGTGCGCTTCGACGTCAGCAGCACCACCACGGACTCCAACAACAGCGACTCCAGCGGACAATCAGACGGCCACAAGGACAGCGCCGGCTGTGACGGCAAGGATCAAAGCGCGCGCGGCGACAATTCGAACGTCAATGAGCTGGAAAGTGATAGCCGGCAACATAGCGAGGAAAGCACTGTTCGGGAGCCGACCGACTCGGGAGTGTCGGGCAGTGACGCGTCATCGAACGAAAGAAAACTGTCTACGGTGGAAGAGTACACTAGTAAAGGTAATTTCTTTGGATAAGGCCATTTATACCTGCACAGGTCGTAATTCTTTTGAAGAATGCTGTCTTCGTTATTGCGGGTTATGGTTGATGCAGTCTGTCCCGATTGTAATAACTAGAAAACATTTAATAAACCTTGTTTTGTCAACAAAATTATCCCGTACTGTCCTCTCTGTTTTAGGATATTTACAATAACTTAGCACCTTTTTTTGTATGCGATAAACAGGTATCTGATAAAATATAAGAATATATTTCAATGACATAATTGAGTGATTTAATGAACATGGCGTGGTGGCAGCGGAGAGCGGTGGCGAGGCGACGCCGTCCGACACGGCCGACACGAGCGACACGGCCGACACGGGCGCGTCGGCCGAGAGCGGCTACGCGTCGGCCGGCGAGCGCGACGTGGAGCACGTGTACGACGTGGGCGACCTGGCGCAGCTCACGCGCCTCAGCCTGCTGCGCCGCACGCCGCGCTCGCCCTACCGGTGCGCCGCCGCTGGCCTCTGCCGCTCCTCACACGTCGCTCACCTAGCAGTGCCAACGTGGCGATTTGTCACTTATTTATATATCTCTATATATATGTATCTCTCTTTATCTACATATCAATATGTGCCTGAGTAGAATAGCAATAGCGGATTCTCGTTGTCCATTAACCATGACATGTTTTTGTCTGCAACTAATAGAATACCAATACAATCGTATGTACATAACACAGTAATACGCTCAACGTACGTTTTATTGTAGCGCGTAGTGTTTCAAGTTGCTTGTTGTAATTAATGTGTCCTATTTCAGAGAATACTACTATGAAATGCTGAAAACACAGGGCGTCCGTCGATGCATGACGTTTATGAACAAATTGTGCAACAATTTATTGAGCAGAGTGTATTTTACGCTGTTGGAGCCGCAGGTGAGGATGTCCAATATTATACTGTACTTAAGCACCTCAAGTAGTTCAATTCAAATGTTGGCAGTTTTGTGCGATCATGAATTTTTTTTTATAAATTTTTTGTTAAAAAGTTTGTCAATCGCACAGGCCTCCCCAGATGAATACGTAACAGACGACTTATCGGAGATATTAGGGGAGACCAAGGAGGGAGCGGAGAAGAGTGAGGAAGCCAAAGAAGAAGATGCGAAAAATATTTATGAATTGCGAAGGTGAGATCATCCGTCTTGCTGTCGTATTGTCATTGTCGATTCAAGTAATGATTGAACATGACTAATGTTTGTAAATCGGTTAAGTGTGGTGTATATTTTTAATTTGTACCATACCTAGTATTTGGGTGCGTAATTTGGACCGTGCGCATGTACTTTGTTAGAAACCTTTGGTTATTAAAAATAGTCCACCTGATTTCTAACATTAACCTATGATAAGTGTTGTACTTGCAGTGACAGTCAAATACAGTGAATGCAAAGCACTGGTTGTTGAAACTTTAAATATACATTACAATGCAGATACGGGTGTTGGTCAGAGGAGTGCAGCGCCATGGCGCTGCCGTCGTACCGCAACCACTTCCTGCTGCTGAGCTCCATCTGCATGGAGGCCGTGCACGACTACCTGTCGCTGCGCCTCGAGGGTCGCCCCGACCGGCCCTCCTGCCTCACCGTCAAGCAGGTACGGGGTCTGCCACTCGCCCTCGTACAAATATCGCTCTTAGCCAAAGTTCTACAAATATTTGTTAATATTTTTTTATTTATCTATTTTATGCACTACCTTTAACTAAGAGGTACAAGAGAGCATTTAATGCCTAATGGCATTCTCTACCTGCCAGCCCGGGCAGACTTATTATTTATCCATATAGTACATATTTAAATCGCATATTGACGAGTAGCTGTTTCATAAATTGATGGTTTTGAAGATATTTTCCATTCTGCTCTGAATAAGCGTTTAAATTAAATGTCCTGCACTGAGTAGGTGCCAGTTCTTTTCCGTTTTACGCAGCGAACAATTATTTCACATTGTTACGAGTTTAAAGATAAAATATTTTCTCACAACAATCTTAGAAAAGCAAAAATAACATACTTAAGATCTTATGTGTCCTTTACTGTTGATTGTTATTTATTTAACAATAATTTGAATAACTGAAGTAAAATAATAGGCACAGTTGAGTTTTGTGAAAAAATTGATCATTGTATTTTAACTATTAAATGTAGAGCACATATGTGATATGGTAGTTACCACACTCAGCTCAGTCACGATAGGCTCACGAGTTCCCCGTGCGCAGCTGATCTACGACCTGAAGGAGGGGCTGGACATCGCCACGTCGATGCGCGCGTCCTTCGCGCGGTACGTGGGCGCGGCGCTGCGGCGCGCGCGCGCCGGCGCCGCCGCGCGCCGCGACCTGCTGCTGCTGCTCGCCACCTACGACCGCACCGTGCAGACCGCCGTCGAGGTCTGCCGCGCCGCGTTGTCGGCTTGCACTTTGATTGATTACCCCACATTTTGATCGTTCTGCGCACAAAATATAAATTATTTAATAGATCCAAGCCGATTTCATGAGTTTGCATATTAGCTTGGGTCGTTTTAAGAAAGATTTACAAAAAGTTTTGTAAGCACTGTGCATATTATAAGCATTGTGTGTAGTGCTTTGTCGTCTTCACAGACAACACACTACACATCGAACTACCGAACGCATTGCGTGTAATTATTCAAATACTTAGCAACAAAAGTACATTTCTCATCATCTATTATTCTAATAATAAAAACCTCGTCGCTATCTCTTATTACCGTGGTATTAGTGTTACTAATCGACGTTTGCTATTTGAAAAAATTATAACTTGCTACACAATAACAATACGAAAACTGAATACATAATAATAAAACAAATAGTACAGTCGGACTGTTTGGTCGTGTCGCAGCAACACCTGTCGTACCTGCGCACGGTGTCGCAAACGGAGGCGCTGCCGCGCGGCTGGTTGGCGGCCGAGTGGGCCTTCGCGGCGCGGCTGGCCGCGCGCGCGCCGCGCGCCGTGCGCCTCGCGCCGCTCGCCTTCACGTACGCCTCCTTACTCTACCCCCACCGCGTGTCCCTACCTTACACACTGATTTTGAATCTCAGCCGAGCGCGTCTCTATGTGTATAATATTTGTATCCGACACTTGGTGGCCATGACGTCCATAATATGTCTAGTTTAAGTACCGTTCACAGTTTCTGCTTCGTTCCTATTATTTAAACATTCTCCTTTTAATATCCAATATTCACAAGATAACTTTTTTATAGACTGACATATCATACATATATATGTATATAGACATACAGATATTTTATTTATATCTTGTGGACGTAATCTTCACAGGGACATGGCGTGCAATCAGTTACATATGGTACTCAAAAGGTTCGAGGAGAAGCTGCAGGAGGTATTGAAATATGTCGACCAGAGTGAAATGCAGGATCACGAGGAAGCTAGGTAAAGAGCTCATTCGTATTTATAAACATTATTACTACATTTATTGGTCTCATGGCGCATTGCGAACGATTGCGTGTCATATTATTTTCTGGTGCTCTATTCGGAGTAAATCCCACATTAGTGACGTTTGGAAAGAGAGTGGGATCGATAGCAACACCACCAGCAGTTACTTTAGTTATAAATCTATTGCGTTTAAATAGGGAGGGCTAGACCGTGAGAAATTTATGAATGAAAATACAGACTTGTAGGCCGATGATGTCCGTCTGCTAGCAAAAATCCGCTCGTTCTGTCTACTCTTATGGAAATTGGCTTAATGATTTGTAGGTGAAAATAATGTCGTCAATTTGAACAATAAATTGAAATTAAATTATATTCTTATCTTCATCAATCGATTGTAGTCTAGTCTCGGATATGGGCCTCCCCTGAGAGGTTATAGCCATAATCCCCAAGTTGGGCATGCTGAGTTGGGGATAGCAGAGCACAGGTCGTACCGCCTACGCTGCTACTGCTTATAAGCGGCTAAGACATTTAGCTGTGCTTAGGCAGACTACGCCATACCGCGATCCGCCAGCGCCGGGCATAGTCACCTTACGACACCCTGTATCCCGGCACGGGGTTGGGACACGTATCCTCACTCCGGCCCGACATGTACATGGTGCTCTATGAGCCGTTAATTGTGACGAGAGGTAATAAGAGAAATATAAACGTGTGGATAGATGTTAATATAGGTACGAACGCAGGTACATGGCGTACGCGATGTGCCGCGCCACGCAGGACGTGTACGCGAGCGAGCGCGAGCCCACGCTGTGCGCCGCGCAGGCCGCGCGCGCGCTGTCGGCGCGGCTGCCGCGCGCGCGCCGCCCGCTGCGCCGCTTGCTCTTCGTGAGTAGCGCCCGCAAACCCACTCCCGGAACGATATACAATCCTGCGCGCTTCATCCTAATATGGATTAGTGTTTGATATGTTTCTACTGCAGTTTTACGATTACCCTCAAACGGTAATTATCGAATAAAATTATCTGCGCACGTATCGAGTAGCGCACGTTCCACGCTACTCGGCTGTCACCGGATTGTACACGTTCACAATTACAACTCAATGATTAGTCGTATTGACGTCAACGGAATGTGTCCTCCTCATATTGTATTTTTTTGTAATTTTGCAGAACAGTTTAATGTCGATCCGGGACTGCATAGTGTTGCACACGCGCACGGTCTTCGACAAGACGAGATTTGATGAGATCAGTGATATTCCCAAGGAGGTATACGACTGCATCAGTCCCAGGATCCGGGAACTGCTGTTGCAGGTGTACAAGCTGGGCTTCGAAGTGAGTCTAACAACAAACTAGTGTTATTTTATCACATATGTATTAAAAGTCACACGGCTTAATATCCTTCAGTTTCAAAGTAATGATTTTTCTTTTCCAATGAACTGTTGTTAAACTGAAAAATGTTGTGCACATTATAATATAATTATATATCTACCCACCTTTCCATTGATATGAGAAACACGATATTGTTAAATAATTGTGTTTCCATGTACCTAATTATCAAAATGTGCTGAATTCAACTATGACTTTATAAGTAATACGAATGTGGAGTAATAAACTAAGTTTGTACACTAAAATATAGGAGCGCTTACACACGCATGCTCGGACACATCATAACAATCTTATTATTAACTAACACAAGAAATTCTTAGGGTGAAAGCCCACTACGATTTTTTCGGAACAACGATCTTATCTCAGATGCACAACGTAAGGCAGGCACTAAATTATACTTACATATATACTTTACTTATATTTATAAACATATCATTATGTTCAAAATATTTTATACCCAATGTTAAAAGAAGTATAGCGCCCGCACCTACAAACGGCACATTCGAGTAGGGTATATTACTAACGCACTTGCACGCCCCCGCACGCCGCGCAGCTCCACCGCGAGATGTACAAATTCGCACAAGCGCCGTTCAAACTGTGCCGCGAGCGCAGCGCGCGGCCGCGGCCCGCGTCGCTGCAGCCCGCGCGCGCGCGCGCCGCGCCCCCCCGCCGCCGCCCCGAGACCATGCTGATACACGACTCGTTCCACCCGCTGGTACGGACTCGAGCCACTCGCGCCACTCGTGCCACTCGTGCGTGCGCTCCACGGCCTTAGCGGCGGTCGGACTTTGCTCGTTTCGTACAGTAACAATTTTGTAATGGGGAACAATCACGATAGGAACCACGCTTGTAGTTGCTATTAAAAGTAGAGAGTCGATACAAGTGAATCCATTAATAGTTGTATGTGTAAAGAATTGATTAAATATTGGTGTCTGGTCGCCGACATGTCTAACTAGTGTCACGAATATTTTTAGTAAACTTTCGCTTTAACTAGTATAAAGTTCAGTTTTAAGACGATTAATTACGAGCGTCGAACATTTTATTGATATGAACTTATTGAACGAAGTATAACAATTTAAATAGTAACTTGGTAATATTTAATATGTTCACAAATATTATCTTCCACACGCGAAAGTTTTATCCATTTACTATGGTGCTTATGTCAACGACACTGGACTAAACCAATGTCATTCACGTAACTTTTTTAAACTCTCTCTCTCTCTCTCTTTGATTGCCTTTTGCTGTGCATGTTCTCTTCGCATTCTGTCCCCTAGTGGTCATTAACACTCGTCGTGTGTTCTGGTGGTTTTCGCTTTGATGTTTGTGATCTGCGGCCAGGGTTGTTTTGTCGTGTCGTGTTTTTAATGTTGTGTTAAAATAGGGTTCACGCTTTATATAATATTTTATGTATGTATATGTATGAAGTACAGTGTTTTCAAGTTTGATATTAAGTTTTTAATTATCGGTGTATTATAAATTTTAAATGCCATCATTACGACATCGTGTATTATTTAATTTTCCTCGTGACTGTTATATTAATGTTTATTGACTTTTTTGCATTTAATGGTCTTAAAATTTTTGTCTTGGTAAAACATCTTTATTTGCCATAAAAAATCTATTGCTCCAAGTGAATGTATTATTCTGTTGAAATATACCACGTATAAGGTGTTTAATGATTAAAAGAATATAAATAAAATTGCAGATCCACAAGGAGCTGCACAGCTTCGTGAGCGAGGCGGAGGCGGGGCGCGCGCGGCCGCGTCTGCCGCGCGCCGAGAGCGTCGGTGAGGACGGCGACGCCAGCGCCATCGACGATAGAATTTTCGACAGGAACTACCGCGACCAGGTAGGTACCTTACATTATATTACAACTACCCCTAACAATTTTGGTGTATGATGATAAGCGACCGGCCTCAATTCCTCTGCAGTTCGTAATTAATATGGTTATTGCGAGATTACCGTATCCTCTGAACTAATTTCGAATTACACTCTATATTCGAAATACGGATGTTACCTAATTAGCTTATTTTTCAACTTTGCCTTTATTTAACATTTCCACTCGTTGATCCCCAGAATCAAACAGAGTTAGAAGCGTTGCTGGGCGGTTCCTACTCTTCATCATTTGGAACATCTGATCTGGATCGCATAGATGGATCCGAGCTTCCCACAGATGAATCCGAGCTTCCCACAGATGAATCCGAGCTCTTGGAGCGGAACGGAAGCGGCGCAGAACCCAGCGAGGACGAGGCGGAGTGGGCGAAGCGTGTTGCGTTAGCCATCATTGATTTCGCGCGCTGTTGGATGCAGTTCGTCGTGGAGCGCTGCGACAGAGGGCGGGGCTTGAGACCACGGTGAGATAAAATACGTAATTAACTTGAGATAGATGTTCCTTTACATCATTTCCAACTGAGATATGAACTCATGAGATTAAAGAGTAAAATAAATTACGATTTATTCAATTCAGTCTTTAATATGTTTTTGTTTAGTGATAATATGTAAATTTTTGTCTCAACTGATTAGCATTAAAACGATTTAAGTTCACATGGCTATACAGGTTGCAACTACATATGATACAAATGTTGTTCTTGCCAGATGGGCGAGCCAGGGGCTGGAGTTTCTGATGCTGGCGTGCGAGCCGTGCAACACGCGCCACCTGTCGGAGGAGGAGTTCGAAGCGCTGCAGCAGCTCATGGACGGCTGCATCTCGCACGTGATCGGCTCGCGCGCGCCGCCCGCGCCGCCCGCGCCCCCCGCGCCGCCTGCGCCGCCCGCCGCGCCCGGCTCGCCCGCGCCGCCCGCGCCGCCGCACCGCCAGCGCCACCGGATGCATGTCAGTACTTGTTACTAACAGACACGCACACATTTGCAGTGTATATATGTCCCATAATTATTACTGACATTTTTTTATTGATAAAGTTTAGTATTCATCGTGCTTTTTGTTTAATTATTACCTAGCTATTTATTATATAGGTATGCGTTTTATATAAACAAGCCGGAATACGATGACGGGCAATTTATCTTCACTCTCAAAATTTTATTATTGATATGTACGTATAATTCCCAAGGTACATCTTTATTTCCAGGACGTACATAGATTTGTTAGCTTTTGTCCCTTCCCAGGGATCAAATTCACGTTGACATTGATCGTATTAAATTTAACCAAATTTGGTTCTGGTAAACGTAACTTACAAACGAATCATCATCATCGTCGTCATCAGCCTATTTCCGTCCGCTGCTGGACATAGGCCTCTCCAATAGCACGCCACTGAGCTCGACCTTCAGCTCTTCGCTTGCAACCGCTGCCAGCCACTTTGCATATGTCGTCACTCCACCTAGCTACAAACGAATAGCTACCTTAAATATTAATTAAGCACTATTAAATTATTATAGAGACAATTGATTTATAAAATATAGAAAATTATTTAGTATATTTTTTTTGCT
>DWTO01004153.1:0-11815 GCA_018244755.1 Jemadia pseudognetus
TATGCAAATATATACGTAACATCACGCCTGTAATCCCCGAAGAGGTAGGCAGAGGAGGGTAGTACACTTCCACGTTTCACCAGTTACGTTTACGTCCCACTATGGAATAGGTGGTTAAGAGGTGCGCGCTAGGGTTTGAACCCGGTCTCCCGGAGTAAGAAGTCCAATTTCATACCACTAGGCTATCACTGCTTTTTTACATGGTTTATCAGTTTCTTTTTAAACATATTAACATTTTCACACTTTTATTGTTACGCAAATCGTTACATAATTTCTTCAATTGCCAATTGCCAATTTTTTATAAAATTTACTTTAAGTCATCGTCAAGTTCCATTTTTAGATCTAACTGTGTTTGTATACGGCTTATTTTACGCCATCATTTCAATGATATCGCACAACGGCGCAACAAATAAATAAAAACCTCCACCCTTACAATCCTATCTGGCAATCTGATTCCTTTTTGTGCATTCCCATGTTTCCCATTGTGCGTTCCGAGAGACAACCGCGGCGAATTATCGTTTTTCCCCCCCTCTCCTTTATTGCGAATATCCCCTTTATCGTCCTCTTCAATAAGATCTTTGATATTTACGTTATCCCTTTTGAGAGTTGACATTCGCGATTCGGCTTACGTATATCTTTTTGATTGTCACTTTGTGTATAATATATTGTGGTCTCAATATATGTATGTTTTGATTGTTTTATTATCATGATCATCGCCGTTGGATCGTTTCCGACCACTGCTGTGCTTAGGTCTTTATAACCACGCCACTGAGTTCGATATTCAACTGAACCTTATCAACCACAACCAACTACTTTGTTTAACTATTAAATATTACCTAGTCCTTGTATTATCACTAACTCGTAATACGTACGATTGTTAAAAAATATATATTCTATATTGTGTATTTTTATTACGCAACTGTTCTTTTACGTTTCATAAATAGAACTCGATCCGAATCTAATTTAGTACCATGGAGCGATAAAAAACGCGGGAAAACAACGACGCCTGTTACGTCATATAATTATTTATTTGGTATGTGACGTCAGCGAACGCTTTCCAAACGCACGATATGGTTTCTTTAAAGTGCTTGTAATATATTGTATGTATTGTATGCATTTCGTATATTTATAGCTTAATTTACAGTAATGTTGATAATTGATTTTGTTCACGGGAAACTGACGTGTTGGACGGATATATAAAGGACCGAAAATAAAGGCATAAATGCTTCAGTGGATTTATTTTATGAGTCTCCTTGAAATAACAATTGCGACGTTTCGACAAAGTGACCACCCTTTTAACAACACAAACCGCCCCCGTGTTTGTTCGTGCGAATAAACACTCCAATCCCGTGATTTCTATTCTAGTAGGTACACTGATACTAATTTCGCATCGCACACTCACTGCACCGCTAACGGCTTAAGCTAACAGTACTTTACTAAGTCCACATTAACAATAACTCCGGTAAACGTTAACGCAAACCTCGGTCCCCGTGACTTCGCTTAGGGTCTCGCTCGACCGCTGGTAAATATTTGATGTTTTCAATGTTTATATTATACGTTATAATGTAATTAATTCCATTACGGGCTGTGTGTTATAGTTATTTGTGAGTTTCGCGCTAAGATGCAGTAGTTATTTGCGCCCGTGTTAACGCTAATCAAAGTTTTATTAACAAGCTGCTATGACTTAAATGTATATTGTGGAATTTGAAAGATTTTCTTAGAATCATAAATTCCATCCAAAGTTTAAGTACTGATGACGAAGTTTTTCCAACCATGCCTTGGGAAACGTCTGAATTTTAATTTGCAAAAATGAGGGAGAATGCCTGGTACCTACTTACGTATTATGCAAAATGACAACTTTTCTAAAATTGAGTCATTTTATGCGCGGTAATATTGTAATTTCGCCAATAAAAAAGATGTTACTTTCAAAATATTTTTATTCACATATCTTTTGTATATACGTAACATTTTGCGGATTCATTCCAAAATCCTCACAAGATTTAGGTGATAATGGCTCAATCAGATCAAACATTTGTCTTCATTAAACCTGAAGGGTGCCATTAACACCCCTTCCCTCTCCGAATAAGTGACGAATTGGTAAAATATTGCTTTGCATTCCTCGTTACGTAACTTTGTAATTGTATATTTTTCAAAGACGTTTTATTGAAATTTCTTGGGTACGTAAAAGATGGTTTGTACAATTAACCGCTTTATCTTTTCTTATTATACTTGTTATATTATCATGCCATCGTGGCAGATTGTAGATGTTGTTGATGATGATGATGACCTTGGAAATTAAAGGTCATCTTGTCTTCTTATAGACACTTTAATTGTTAATTATATTTATAACAATTTGTTTCATATTTCAATATTATCATTCCCAGACTCATTTGATGAGACTTCCCGCTCGTTTATTTTCAAGTGTACTCGATGTGAATTTCTACCTTGCTGTAAAAGGTCCACTGCGATGTTCAGTGGAGTATTGTTACAGTTTTGTTTTGTTTCGATAAGTACACGACATGTCATTATATTTTTTGCGTCGTAACGAACACCACAACTTATTTTCATTACAATGCGGCTGGCGTATTTTCAACGTTGACGATAGTTTTCGCGTTACGTACAGGCGAGTGAAGCAGTTGATGGCGGCCGTCATTGTTGTACAACTGTCGTTAACATTTATCGTAGCGAACTCACAGTCGGCATCGTTCTTTTCATTGAATAAAATAACTAATCTAATTTTCATATATATTAATCTTTCAATATGATGTATGGTAGTTATGGTACATATGTGTAAAGTTTTGTTTAACTGTTTAAGTAGGTACATTATAGAAACGATTAACCTGATGTTACATAGGTACGCAGGTATAGAAACATCGTTTTATTTTCACATGCCAACGACGTTCTGAATTCGACAAATTTCCTTCGATTTAAATCATCAATGAATGTTGCGTAACAGTCCAAAGTTGTGGACGAGGTCAACTATTACGTTTGAGCGAAATGTGCTGAATATATAATTCGTACGTAACTTGCGATTGTTCATTGAACACTTGTAAACGTCGTATTAAGTACAAAACTTTATGGCCGTCGGCGTATTAATGAGAACGGGTTAGTTGCCAAATTGGCTCTTTATGCCTTTTGTCGCATCGCATATATTCACGAACCTCTTGGTTCCTCGTGATAGAACATAATTTGAATGTGTTTTAGAGTATTATTAAACTAATGGTTATTAATTGTTCGTGTGAGACAAGTAATGCGGAAGATCTTAATGACGCAATGTAGAACAATACTATAGGAATTGGCCTCTGAACTACAGGTTTCATCGGTGAATTAAACAACTCGTAAGTAGTTTAAACGTGTTGTCTTGTAAAACAGGAAAGATGTAAAGCTGAGTGGCTTGGATTTCAGACTTCCACTTCTGGATTTTGAATTTCAGATCCTAACATGCACATCTGACTTAGCGCGTGTTTCAAATTTAATTATTATTAGCAATATCGGTATTCTATTCTCAGAATTCATCAAAATGTTATTTTAAAATTTATATGAAGTTTATATTTATATATTTTTCTGTAAGGATATTTGACACTCGGTGCTCTCTGCCTATCCCGTGAAGGACCTGGCGTGTAGTTATGTATGTATGAAGATGTCTAAGAAGATGTCTAATCCACTTTAGACCACTTATGGCACACATGGCAAAACTTTCACATATCGAATATTGGAAAATAAAATTAAATGAAATATAATATCAAAAGATATTATTATTTTGAAGATCAAATGTTTCATCGAGCGGTCATACAAGAGTCATTTTTTGAATGGACAAGATTCATTTCAACTTACATGGTTTTTTGTAAATATATATTTTTTTATATAAAATGCATTGAAAATACGTTTTGTGTTTATCTCCCCATTAAGGACGTATTCGTGTAATATAATTTAGAACCCTGTACATGCGCTTCAATACAAATAAATTATAGAAAAATATGGTTTTTTGTACCGGTAAACTTTTTATTACCTTGAAATAATCTATTCATAGCGAGATGTTAAATTATTTCACAACTCAGCAGCCAGAGCAGTGCTAACGAGAACAGCCCACTTGCCAAATTGTCGCGTTCGTGGCTTTTATACATTTTATGGACTTGCTTTAATGAGACAACTTTAATAGACTGCGCGCGACTCTACTCTGAAGTATTGACAGAGTGGAAAGTATTAAACATAACTGGTGACACGTGGGAGTGTACTACATTCAGTTGCCTACATCTTTGGGGATTAGAGGCGTGATGTTACGTTTATTAGTTGGATTTTTTAAATTTTTCTTCAGTGCTCCACGTAAATAATACAAGTTAAATAAGTAATTTGTATTATAAATTAATTCCCATATCAACAACGTACACTGCTTTTATCTATGTTTCTTTTATTACAATCATACATTAATAATTTACAAGGAGTCAAGTTATTTACCTGGGTCCTTTGTCCAAACTTGTCGCTGTGCCGAAGTGTCGCCGAGTTCTATTTGTGGAAACATGTCCGTATAAGATATGAGATCGTGTGAGCGCACTCTGTTGACAAAGACAAAAGATCTTTTCACCGCTCCGAGATACGGCACGGCGGGAGACTCGGTGGATGGTGACCTTGATAGCTCCGATTAATACTATGTTTGTTCACTACAACATTATCATCGGCGTCCCCCTCTATACAATCGTGTTCGATTGAATTGTACCTACTGTGATGTGTGTCATATCGTAGTGAAAAACAGAGCAAAGTTTGTGTAACTGCAATTATGACACAACTTTGTGATAACAAAATCAAAACGGCATAATAAGCAATAAGCTTAACCCCCGTTCATGAGATCTAACCTAACAGGTGTAACGTGAAAGTACAATACTCCGTTTACACTCCTCTGTCTACCCCTTCGGGGAAATACAGGCGTGATGTTATACTAAAAGGCATAGCAAGTCGGCAGATGGTCTGACTGGGATGATTAGTTAACGTCGAGTGTATGTATGTAGATATGTGTATATATGTGTATATATGTGTATATATATATGTGTATGTATGAGTGTATGTATGTATATATATGAGTGTATATATAAGTGTATGTATGAGTGTATATATGAGTGTATGTATGAGTGTATGTGCATCTTCAGAGGAGTTGCCAATGCGTAGCCTGCCTCATACATTCATGACACGTTAATAAAAAGCATAAAATATTTAGAGCCCTGATCAAAGCGCGCGTCTTTATAGTGATGACAAATTAATGTACATAGGTATACCAGAAACTGAGTAAGCAATACATAAACCAATTCACGCCAAAATGCGACTCCACTTCGCACCCCGTTTAACGTATCGTTTGTACGTATGATGTGTCGGCGTATTATTGCAGGCGACTCTCATACATATATTCCCCCCTATTTTCCACGTTACCGCTGACATGTGTAGTGTTGGTTATTAATTTATTATACGTAATATGTTTTAGGCCGTCGCTGCTGAGGACTGAAAAATATTCTTTATGTATTTTTCAAATATATGTGTATGTATGTACATTTTTTACCATCTATACATTGATATATAAACACATCAAACGAAGAGTATATATTTACCTATATTATGAATTATTAGATTTTTTACAAGAATCCCTCCCTGTCCGTAAATATGAAGGTTACTCTTTCACAGTTTAGTAATAACGTCATTTGTGCATTGTATGTACTTTGTATTAAGTTCCTCAAAGTTTCCATGTGGCGTTTTGATAAGTTTATTTTTATGAGGGTTGATTAAATTCGAAGGCAACAAAAAGGGCCATTCGATTATATGGTGGGGTGTGGCATGACGTAGCGTACACTGTTTTGTTAACAAAGTTAAATTGTTATTGTATGTGACGTCACTTTTAAGATTGTGTATTGTTATATATGTATTGATTAAGCGCCTTGTTGATTTTTGTAACTGTTTGCTGACCAGATGTAGTTTTGTTTACAAATTAATGTAATTTTTTTTTTGCTTGCCAACAGTTTAACGCAGCAGGTGGTCGCACTGAAGGAGATCCGGCTGCAGGAGGAGGAGGGCGCGCCGTTCACGGCGATACGCGAGGCGTCGCTGCTGAAGGAGCTGAAGCACGCCAACATCGTGACGCTGCACGACATCGTGCACACGCGGGAGACGCTCACGTTCGTGTTCGAGTTTGTGGTTAGTGGCTGTTGGTGTTATTACGTATTGTTATGTCGCCACGCCAGCTTGCTTGTGCGATAGGTACGGAGTCAAATTAGTTTAATAATAGAATAAGAAAAAAACAATTGCCTGAAAAACAACTGCCTCGATACGATAGTCAAGTGATAGCGAACACGGCTGCTGATCGATACGTGCTCGGTTCGATCTCCGGATCAGGTAAAGTATTAATAGATTTTTCTAACTTGAAATTCTTAACAGTAACACGGAGTTTGGATTTATGCTCGGTACCTACGAGTATGTATGTAGCAATAGGCTCACGCGTATATCCCATGATGGGAAGTTTAAACATCTGGTGAATTGTGGGAGTTTACTACACCCCTCTGCTTACCTCTTTGGAGGAATACACGCATGATGTTATGTTACAATTGCTCAAACATCACGCATAAATTCCTAACATGGGTGATTTAAATATATAGTGTCAAGTTGATGACATTGAATTAAAAAAAAAACTCTACTTACGAATTTCTATGTAGTTTAGTTGAGATTTTATTATTTCACTCCTGACGTTTTTCATACGCAATTCTACCAACTCACCTCTTGTGTGTTACCATAGACAAGAGAAATTTTATGCATATATGGTATGTACGTATATGTGTATTATGTAAGAGCACCAAAAAAAATGCTGTCCAGTTTATAATCATGTTCGGAACACATAGTGAGAAGTCTCCCTCATCCTTTTCTACATGTTTATCCTTAAACGGCACGTTACTTTTTTCACAGCTGTATACGTCCGTATTGTATTGCGGTCGGCGGAAATTTCTTTCGAATTACACATTGTAAAACTATTCCCTTATTCCGCAGTGTCACAAAGTGTTCACTGAATGGCTTTCAATTTGTTCTATTGACGAAGGGATTGTACTAAACTGCTATGGTCTAATGATTCTAAGTACCTCGACAGTCCTCGGGCAGCTTTTTGCCTTGAGTTCAGAATAGCGTTCCCATCGAGCGTACGTATGTATGTATTGAAAGCTCGCTCGCTCGTACTGTGTCGAGTTTTATCTCTTCACCCCTAAACGTTTTACTACTATTGAAAGTACTGCGGTCGCCACAAATTTCCACTAGATTACTTTTGTGGCGAATTTATGTGTCGCCGTGTTTCACTTTCTTTATTCAAAATGTTGTTTTATTTTGTACCGCTTAATTGTTACTACACTATAATATACACTAATACACTATAATATAGAAGAAGAAGCGTTAGGGGTATGCCGAAAAAAATACCTGAGTGTAGCCGGTACATAATTTAATTATACATAAACCCAGTTTCGTAAATATGTTATGCGCAAGTCACACGCTAATGCTCGCGATTAATTATTATAAACCCACTAACGCGTATGATGTAGGTCGACGGTTCATTATTGAAATAAAAGGCGCCATCATTTTGTTAATGATGAAATGTAATTCAATTCCCGAAAGGTGAAGAAGTCACGACTTCAATATATGCTGAAGTAATTAATGATAAATGTGATAGCGGTTCTTCAATAAAATATTCTTTTATTTTTATTAATAAAACTTAAAAAAAAGTAATATCTTGTCGTATCGGTAATATCATTATTTTCTTTGATAAAATAAACATTTACTACTTACATGTGCTCAGATAATTTCGTATTCTTATGGATGATACTTTTACAGTTAAACCTTTAAATATCTTAAAATTATAGATGCATGTGCAATGCCCAAAACTACAGGATACACACCATTTAAAGTACCACATAACATAATTATGATTTATTTACACAACTAGAGATTTAAATGAAACGATCATCTAACATTACATTAAAAATATCAAATCATAACTCTGATGTCTGAATTTGATAACGTTACAAATAAAACGAACACAATTATACGATGGGCTCGTTAATTTTCATTTTAATTACGGCGTCGGTAACGCTAGTCATTATCATCCCGCTATGACACAAAGCAGCGCTTTTCATTTCCGTAGAGGAGAGCGCCGCGCGAGCGCTCGACACTGCCTTACAGCGCTCGACAACACCTTACAGCGCTCGACAACACCTTACAGCGCTCGACACTTCTTTTCGGCGCTCGACATTTCCTTACAGCGTTCGACACACCTCAGCGCAGTAACGTCTAGTTGCTTGGTAATTAATTTGACGATTCAATTATGAGATTGGAAAGTCACAATGGTTTACCGTTGGTTTATGTTGATTGGACTTATTTTTAGCTGCAAAAGTGGCCGGTTGACTTGATCGAATGCAAATAATGCTTGAAAATGTTTTGATGTTTCAAAAAGTATAAAATTTGTTACTAATTGGTAGATAGATAATAACATTACAGTTCGCTTGATTAGCAGTCCAGTACTTCGGCTGAACGCCAGAAGTTATACGTTGCTCTTCAGTTTCTTCTTACAATAATTATTCCTAGTTGAAACTGTTCATACTCGTCTAACAGACTAACTAATCGTATAAAATATGAAATTGGGAAGACAGACTTCCAGAAAGAGCAACTGCTTTTTAGTACTCGCATGTTGATTAAAGTCTTCTGTAACACGTATCTTACTGCAATAAATTGTGCCAGTGACATAATTATGCTGGAATTGTTTATATTTATTAACTTTGTTTCGTCGCTTTGTGCTGTGTAACGTGAGATACGTCAGTTCGGATCACGGAAACAATGGATTTCCGAGTTACAGAAATAGCAACTTGTTTATTGTGTTCTTACATGGTCAATAAAGATTCTTATATCATTCGTATATCAACGTATTTCGCGCCTGTAATATCTGAAAAGGTAGACAGTGGAGTGTAGGTAAATTAGTTTTAATTGGACAAGGTACAGAAACGCTATAGTAATTAATTAGTTCCTAATCAAGTGTGTTTTAATGAGATTCCTTAGCGTAACACATCAGCTTTATCTTGCGATTACGAAAACAATAACGAAGATACATAATGGCAATTTGTTATTCATGTTCAATAAAATTTACTGCCTCATTCAACTCAATGGCTAAATGTAGGTACACAGCCCCCACAGTGAGATATAAGTTCCTTATTGCAAAGATTTTAATTGTACTTATTGCTCGGTATAAAACCACATCCCGTCTGCGGATTACGAGTAAAGTGATTGGCAATGTTACAGGTAGAGCAACTTTCCCTCCAGCGCTGGCAAACCGACTTAAACTTTGCAATTCTAATATGGAACGATTGCTTCTTAGGTTTTAACTTACTTAGTTGTTATTGTAATTATAATATATTGGATCGCGCACATAAGACGCAGTTTTTTTTAAATCTAAAAGGGCAATGCAGATTTGTTAATAGTATTTTACTGTTCCTACATGTATAGGTAATCGAATTGACCGTTACAAATATGGATATTCCTTAAGTTTGAGACAATCATGAATCATGAACACGATTTCAATGTTCAAATGACTATTAAACCTTTCAGTTGTTGCTGGTCGGTTGTAGTTTGATTAATCGTGAATGTCTCTGTTGACGCAGGACACGGATCTGTCGCAGTACATGGAGCGGCACCCCGGCGGCTTGAACCACCACAACGTCAGGCTGTTCATGTTCCAGCTGCTCCGGGGACTATCCTACTGCCACCGGAGAAGAGTTTTACACAGGTGTCTATATTTACTATGCACATGCTTTTACTGAATATACACTGGAGACAGTTGTCTTCGTATGTTTTTCTTACAATAGGTAACTAATATCACTTATCATTTACCATATTTGTTACAGATGTATCTTTTACAAACGTTTATGTAATTTTAGACCAATTATATAGAAAATAATGATTGTGTAGCGTTTTTTTTAATGAACATCGTACTGCGAACAGGGACGTGAAACCGCAGAACCTGCTCATTAGCTCTCACGGCGAACTGAAGCTGGCTGACTTCGGGCTCGCCCGCGCGAAGTCCGTGCCCAGCCACACGTACTCACACGAGGTGGTCACGCTGTGGTACAGGCCCCCGGGTGAGCTGAGCTCGGCTAACACACGCACAGAAACACACCTATGGAGTTACTTTCGCGGTGTCTTCTCCATAGCGAGACATACATGATTGATCCACGTCATTTACTGTGTGTAGAATGAAATTTGGGGACATGACTCTGGAGTGCTGGTGGTCAAATGACCATATCATTTCCATAATTGTAGATTCTAAACGGATTTTACAATTTCGAAAATGTGAATATACATTACTTCAAAACTACTATGCAGGACGTCGAGGAATTTGTTAACGAATCAAAATAACAGTTTTCCATTTAGATAATGGCGCGACAGAATGGCGGGCGATCGCAATTCGAATCTAATACTTTCACTGGATACCATAATATTTCCAATGTTATTGTATTACAAAGTAATGTAGGAAAAAGTATTATACAAATTTCATTATACCTTTCATTGGATATTACCAATAGTATGAAACGTTTTTCTGTTTTTGCTTGTATTAAACATAATATTACTTTTCGGCCAGACGTACTCCTGGGGAGCACGGAGTACTCCACGTCCCTGGACATGTGGGGCGTGGGCTGCATATTCGTGGAGATGCTCTGCGGCGTGCCCACCTTCCCCGGCGTCAGGGACACCAACGATCAGCTCGACAAAATATTCAAGGTATTTGTTATAAATGTTTCTAGTTGTCTTATTGGCTTACTGTATACATATCGATAATATTAGCAATTTTGTTTTCGATATTACATATGTATAGCTCGTACTTGGTAGGATGTTTAATTTTAGTGTTCGTGTTGTGGCCGTTAGTAGCCCGGTCACTATGTACGTTTACCGTATGCATTGTTGCTTTACTTGAAAATTTGTTACTTTTAACGAAACGTTACTTAATGCTAAAAAAGGAGATTGTAAATAGGCGAAACTATGGTATAACATTTAATATTATCATAATATGTTTAATTCTAATCTAATTTCATACTTTATTATTTAGTATAACACGTGTCGCCATGTGTTCTTTATTCTATAATTAGAATGCTTTTGGTATACAATATACAATAATTGTTTTGCATGCGTGTGTGTACATTCTTGTTTAAGATTCAAACAAAATACGCTCGATGAATCTCACTATAAAAAGATACATTATAGTAAATACAGAAATCAAATAATTACATGCATATTTGAAAGTTTAATGATATTTCTCAATGAGGCTATCTCAACTTGAGACCCCTAAATTGCGATTTGGCCTTCATAACTTGAGTTGTGGTATTTTGTATGTACGGTACTTCGTCTTTACACGTAACAATAGGTCTGATGGGAATCTCTGATCATTTACTTTCGCTCTCAGGAAATGTTTGTCATTCTTCTTAAAATATTACAATATTGTCGCGTCAAATCGGATATCGTTAGGCATAGGATAGCCATAGTCTGGCAAATTCGTTCGTGACACTCCGATGCTCTGTGGATGACGGGAGGCGGGCTAACGATGAATAAGGTTTAGTGGACTTTAAGAATCATATTCTTTTAAGTCAAGAGATTTTCTAAGGTAATAGACAAGATTTCATAATGGAATGTAGGCATTCTTTGATAGCACGTGGCGCTGGACCCTACTATTGTGTTCTGATAGTAAGCTCATCCCAGGTGGTGGGCACGCCGACGGAGGACTCCTGGCCCGGCGTGAGCCGCCTGCCGGGCTTCCGCGCGC
>DWTO01004154.1:0-11814 GCA_018244755.1 Jemadia pseudognetus
CTCTCTCTTCATAAACGCACTCCCATTTCTTAAATGTCCGTCTCTCGTCAGCGAGAACCAGTAAAATATCACAACTTTCCATCACGTCGACTACAAACTGCTGTTTCCCTCGTCGCGTTTACAAAATGCATCTTATTGCACATCAGGCCTGTGTATATAACTAAACATAATATATGTACGTCTGTCTATATATTGTACCGATACTCACAACGAAAAATACTGCTATCGTACGCACAGTGCGTGCTATGGAGCGAGATGCTGATCGATTGGTTCAATTAAACCATTGATTAAAATATGTACAACCCGCAGAAAGCAACTTGGCACTTGGGCGTTAGTGTTGTCGACCTACGACGCCTGCGACGCGTCAGCACCCCGCTCTACGTCATCATTGCGACGTGCCTAGTTAACTTCCGCGAGTTATATTCACTGAATAATAACATATTTCACCATTAACCAATCTCAGTGCATAGCATGTACTACACTTACACGTTAATACGATTAAAGAATCGATTATTGTATTGTAGTATGTAACGAACAAAAACCACTGTTCAGAATTATTTACTGACCCGTTGGCCCCGCGAGTGGTGTACTCGACCGAGTCAAAACTGGAGTTCTGTTCCCACTCGAGACAAACATTTATATGATCCGCGCTAGTATTCGTTCTGTCTTGGCGTAAAAGAAAGCTATGAAAATATATAACACATGTAGCTGACCAGTGTCTAATCATGTTTTAATTGTTTGCGACTAGCGGCTCGTGTCGTGATATACCAAGATATTTATACTTATATGTTAACAGAGTTAACTGACATTCCGGTGTACGACAACAGATGGCGTTACTTGTACCTTGAGCCACGACCTTGTTTCTCTCCTGTGACGGCTCTTGCGCCGCCCGTCGTGTTGAAATATGACCAAATCTTGTCTCATTACGCTAATATACACAAACATACTTTACAAAACCCTGGTTTTTGTTCGTTTTAACACATACAAAAACAAAAAATACAGTAAAGCTGTTAACAAAATAACTTACACGTGAAGACATTACAAGCTAACGACTAAAGTAATTGTAAAAATCGTATCAAAACTGACGCCTTATCAATATTGTACACACACTCACACATATGCGTATGTGTAGATATATTAGTGTGTGCACAATACATACAGAGTGTATTATAAATTAGCAAAAAATGCTTACGAACCCAGCAATAATTAATACGTTATAAAAAAATATATGTTGTTCTCTTTTAAAACTTCTTTTTTCGTATAAAAACAACTTGTAGTTGGTGGTGGTGGTTGGAAAAAAGAAAAAATATTAAAGTGAACAATTTTTCTTTCATTCACTTAGAGGACATCGAAACGACTAGCGACCTAGAGGTGTAGGGGCGAAAGGGGCCTAAACTACCCTCTGGGTACCTTTCTGCCCTCGTAATAAAGCGTGCAGTAATCGACATTTGTTAAAATGTCTATTTTAATGTAATTTAGTTCCCCACACGTTCTCCGAGTGGTGCACACTCTGCCGACCCGCACGTGACCGGTGCGAGTGTGTCCTGTGCTCAGCCCTCCCGCCCCGAGAGGAGACCTGCGCCACAGTAGAACGGTAAAGGTTGGAGAATGAAGAAATGATTACTTTATATTTTACTCTGTTGCGTGTATTTGCAGCCCATAAATACATCTAGTATGAAATACATCTAGTATGTACTAAACTGCATCTCTAGTAAAACAATTTCGTGCGCTTTTTCCGAAATCGCCATTTTGTGAATACTGCATATATTATTACAAAATTTAAAGAATTCAACCCGACCGTGGCTGCAGTCAAAGCGTGATGTTCCTTTAAAGGGTTGAAAATTTTAGATTCTCACAATTTTTTTTACCTGTCATTATTATCTGGGTTACTCCTAGAGTTTGCTTTTATTCTTCTGTTGTTGTCCGAATAATAATTTGAAGCGTTCTGATGCTAAGCCATCGCACAAGAATTAAGCTTTTAACATTGAATAATAGAAAAAAAACTAGCAACTAAACTACATTAAATTACACAGAAAATATATAACTGTATATACATATACACTTGTATATGTATACATATATATTTACAACGAGAATATTCATACAAATAATTAGTATTTGGTTTCGATACCTAACCGTAATTTTTTTTCAATTTTATTTTATTTTGTGCCATCAAAGTGCCTCATTAATCGTTAAGACCCAACCTTCACTCGTGCGGTCTATCAAAACGAGCTTAAGGGTCTGTTCGCACTGTGGTGCTGGAACGATGCATTAGTACGGACATACCTGTTATATTTCAATGACAAATATATTAGTTTTAAATAAGAGGCGATGACACACACACATGGTCTCTCATATGAAGATATCCAGAGGTCAGTGGCCACGTTCTGCCAGCCGCAGGTGCGCGGGTACCCTGGAGTGCCGCGGTAGACCTGGACCTACCCTCTTCCACTGCTAATAACGTATTGAGTCCTGCTGATGGCCGGCTGACGACCGACACGGGGCACTGCAGTGCGAACAGACCCTTTACCCTCACCGACCATAACTTTAATGTAACATGTTTTGGAAATCGCGCGAAGTGACTGGGATTAGATCCCATAAAAAGAGCAAAAAACACTATAATGAATATAAAATATAAAGCAGTATAAACTTAGCAAAGTACACATAATAAAAAGTATACATTCAATACAGATTAATAAACAATTTGTGCAGTGTGAGCGTACAACTACAAATACAGAAGCAGAATTTCGAACCGGTATTTGCAGCGAAGCACGCCAGGTCTGAGGAAACAGACAATTAGCACCCGGTGCTCTCTGCTTGCCCCGTGAGGGACCTGGCGTCATGTTACAGTAACAATAATTATTATATATAATTTTCCTACTCAGTTCCCAACGCAATCACATTATACACACAAGCGATACGCCTGAGCGCGCTCCCGCCGCCCCGCGCTAGTGTCAGCGTCAGCGTCAGCGTCAGCGTCAGCGTCAGCGCGGTCGCAGCCGTCAACGTGACGTTTAGTTAGACATTCAAATTATCCTTCTCTCCTTACAATATATATTCAATACATTTGGCGTCGATTTTATTTTTTTATATAGGAATGTCACTGCCAACGGCGCCGGTAACTACAGTGATACATAATGTACACTTGATTAAAAAAAATATGTAAATTATTTGGTGTAGAAAAATAAAAATATGTATTAAAAAAATTGCACCCCTGCCGTCTTCCTTAGAATGCCGAGCGGAACATTACTGAACATCCAATCAAGAACATATTAAAAACTTTTGTAGAACCAAATATTACCGTACATATGCAAATTGCATTGTGCAATATTTATTTAAGACATTTTATTATCCATTCGACAAATTATCGTATGGTGTGTAGTCGCCCTTACAAAAACGTATTAAATGTTTTAGTACATAATTGTCGTTCAGTATTTAACCGTCGTTTAATCCTTAACCGTGGTTTCATTGATTGACATCGATTTGTATAATACTTTAAAGCTAAATACACATACAAATATAACAATCCTACTTAATGTCGCTGACAAATCGTAAAATATGGCGCAGAGTGAAGTGCCTGGGGACATTATAATTACAATACGACCTGGTTCCGTGACATAGCAACACCTCGCGCCTGGTATTCCGGAAGGGGTAGGCAGAGGAGCGTAGTACACTCCACGTGTCACCAGTTATGACAATAGGGCGGAATATTATTATGAGAAAGTTCCAAGCGTTAAAAGCAGTATATAGAACGTCTATGAGACAAGACATAATCTATATAATACTATAAAGTTTAAAACCGCGCTATTGAAATAATTATTGCCAGTGCTTTATAAAGACGAAATCACCAATTACATCTGTATATACAAAATGTCTGAAAACCGAAATAATACCACATCCTGTCTTGGTAATTGACAGATTTATAAGGCGAGTGTCGACGGTAGAGTGACTCTTGTAACTACGCGTATGTCTTTGCATCAAATTGAGGACTTCTTACACGAAGGTCAGTTCAAAAGTTCCGCCAACACCGTAGTAAGCGGACATCCTCAATCTCTGCCTACCGCGGTGGGAAATAGGCGTGACAATATGTATCTATGGGTCGGTAATCCGTTGGTTAATTAAATAAGTAAACCCTTAGGCATTTCACAATATACCAAATGTTACGATGTTCCCACGACAGTACATAATATAAATACACAGTTACATAGTAATTACATCTACTCATATGTATCAGAACATTGTACAATGTTATATTTACGTTAAGGTCAGGCTACAGACATCGTAGGGATATGCCGAGTTATGAAAAAACAGTCAATGTTTCCAAAGAAAAAATGAGAAAATATAAATCTCACATATCATAAGATTTCAGCGCGAATAATAAATATTTTCAAATACATGGCACTAGGAATAAGCTATTGAATAATTAAAAACGAAAAAAAAAAAAGTACAGTTAGCAACAAAAACAAGGTATACAAAAGAATTGATCTTACGACCGATTGTTTTCGAGACAGTAATGTGTTAAGGTGGTCACAGACGGAGCCATGACATATGACTATGACATAATATGTTTTTTATCATACACAACGTATGCAGCACGTCACGACCTGCCGTGCGATAACGTACATTATAGCTCCGTCTGTGACGCCCTTTAATGTCAGCCCACACAATAGTTACGTGTTACGTCACCACTTGTTCCCCACGCGGATGTCTACCTACATTTCTATATGTCACGACACAGCGCATCGACCGGTGTACCGCAAGCCACATCAATAAAATACACATCAAAAACTATTGTATAGAGACGGCGTAAAACAAAGCCCTACCGTATAAAAGAGAATTACAAAAATATCAACACTGCTTAACGGTCAAATACAACCATTTCGAAAAAGGAAGGGAAACATTATGGATATATAAGGGCGCGCACACACGGGCGACAAGCGACTATCGATGGTCGCAGGTTTCAGGTCGCAGGTCGCAAGCTGTTTCAAGTGGTAAATTTTAACACATTGAAAAGAATTTATGCTAAAGTAAGTATATTTGTTTTTAAAAAAATATCTAAATTCTCCAAACGAGCGCTTCCTCGACTGACACGTGTCGCCCGCGTGCGGACCGCCTTACATTAGAATTCACAAAACATGCTACAAAGCACCTATCAAAAATGATTTATTATAACAACAAAACCAGATAGGGGTGTCGTATACGGGGCTGTTTTCTTAAGCTCGCATCGTGAGAAATATTAATTATTAGTTAACAATACATTGCTTTTTTCCTTTTAAATATACGAGTGTCATATTCACAGATTACACTGGAGCAGGCAATGTACAAACATAAAAAAATATTGTCATTGCAAATTAAACCAGAGTTACAACAGCAATTGCATTTCAACCTCCAGAGCAGCAAAATAAATTAAAATAATCTTGGTAATTAATTTAATTATACACTATGAACACTATATAAGCGGCTGATTAAGAAAAGAACCCCATTTCACACGCCACCCTTAGCATCTGGATATCAAGTCAGTGTCCATTAACTCTAAAGCTCACCGTCAAGAGTCTTCAGTTACAAGATATTACAGGTCCTCTTGTTCTTGCCTTTTCTGCTGTCCATCTTGGTGTTGATCCGCTCCGCCTCCTGGAACCTCCGCACCAGCCTCACCAGCTCGTGGAAGGCCTGGTCCACGTTCATGCGAGCCTTTGCACTGCACTCGATGTACGGCACTTTGAGTTGTCTGGACAGTGTCTGCGCCGCTTCCAGGGATATCTGGGGGAGTACATTTTGAAATAAATCAAAGCTCTGCTCCAGTATTATAATACCTTTTTAATGACAATCATAATCAGCATCATCATCATCAAATGTCATCACCGTCACCGTCAATGGTAACAAAGATGACGAAATCATCGTGGTCATTGGCATAATTCTCATCATTATTTTCAATCACGTCGAAGGTTAACTGGTTCAATTGTAGCTCTGTAATGGTATGTACGTGAGATTGAAGACGGGCGAGGGAGCCAACGGTGTAGATGAAATAGAATGACCTCAATTTAATTGTATCAGCAGTGAGACAGATCAACTATAAGAGCACCGAAGACAATATTAAGTAATAAGTCAATATGTCAATATACATAAAGAAGTTAAGAAGTAAGGATAAAGAAGAATGTTACGATATAATTCTGATTCAATTAATACTTCTGCCTCTGCTGTCATTAATATGTTAAAGTTACATAGACAAAAACAGTTCTCTTTTAAAACCTTTTTAAAACCCTTTCAAAGAAGCTTATGTATAGTCTCTATGGATATATTACTTTTTTTATATATGATCCATAGAAATGAAATGATAAAGATCTGCCTTTGTGGGTGTGATAGAAACTACAGGATATATTTCAATCACCTATTTTTGTATTGCGTTTTAGATACCCTTTATATTATAGAAAATTTGTTATATCTTCATCGCATTTCAAGAATTACTATAGTATATTTTTGCCTTCAATATTTGTATTTATCTCTGTACCTAAATTATATTATTAATGTCATAAAAATCCAGGCAAAGTAGTGGGTATCAGCTTGATTACGGAATAAAATAAACTTACATCTACAATCTCTACCGCAAAACTAAGAGAAGCAATCTTGCCATTGATTTTATTTATAAAACATATGTAATAACCATTGAGGTGGTCTGGTTTACCGAATGAGCAGCAATATCGGGAAAAACAACAAACAGCTTACCACTCTCTGGTGCTCCAAGTCGGCCTTGTTCCCAACCATGAGCATGGGGAACTCGTCCCGGTCCTTGACGCGCAGGATCTGCTTGTGGAACTTGTACAGCTCGTCGAAGCTGGCCCTGTCTGCCACGGAGAACACCAGGAGGAAGCCCTCACCAGACCGCATGTACTGCTCGCGCATCGCACTGAACTCCTCTTGGCCCGCTGTGTCCAGGACTGGAAAGTAAGTTCACAACATAGTAGCAACTATGAGTTTTCTATTAAACATGTGTATCAATATTATTGAAAGTTTTTCTAAGCTAGGCTATGTTTAAGTATAATATGCGCTCACAAGTTGGTGTTTCCAACTTGTGTTATGTGTTGGTGTGTTGGTGATCTCAAATTTGCCACCCCAAAAGACTGCCATCCTAGGCTCAAGCCTACTCAGCCTGTTGGTAAATCCACCACTGAAAATATATATAAAATGATGATGGATGCAATTGCCGAGGAAGACCAAGTTTCACCTTTCTTAACCAAAAGATCAAGTTCTGACTGATGGGCAAATTAGAAGTCTCCTAGACCAGTCTGTATGTATGAAGAGAGTGATGAATATGGAAGAAGCATGGCATGTGTGTAAGGACAGATATTTGGCACTGCTTGCTCTGAGCCTACCCTGTAAAGGAGCCGGCATTGTGATACAAAAATAAATTATATAAACAATTTTCTTTTCAACCGAGTATTATAAAATTTCAAATTACGTCCAAGTGGTGGGAAATTACTAATAATGAAAGCAATTTACTTCATTAGATCCACATTGAATGAGCACATTTTCATCAATTACGCAGCTAGGCAGTCTGTGGTGTGGTGAGTTCAGTGAGCTCGGTGAGTTCAGTGAGCAAAGTAACCAATGTTCAATATGAACCATTGCCACATTGCACTGGGGCGGCATGCAGGGGGGCAGTGTAACTGGTGGAATCTTATCAAATAATTTATACACTCATACTGACTGTCCAATTTTGCCGGGATGTCGTCGATCACACACTGTTTGGTGTAGCTGTCCTCGATGGTGGGGTCGTAGTCAGTCACGAAATAGCTCTGAAAAATTATTGTATTAATCAAATAACAAAGTAATATTATATTAGTGAGCTATTTCCTGTAATATTCATTTATAATCATTCCAATAGACCCTAAAAATATATGATACCAAACTTCCTTATTTACTATTGGTCTTAATGAGAGCCACGTTTCAGGTAAGAGTTGTGAAGAGGTAATAAAGTAGGAAAATAAAGTGAGGTAAGAAATACTATACTGTAATACTAAACTCTAGTAATACTGGCAACTATACTAGTTTCTAGTGATACTAGAAACATGTCACAGTAGGTATGACAAATATAAGTACATATTGAAAGGTGATGAGCTAGATCTCCATTTTGTCTGATGAACCGACATTTGAATAATCATCTTGACATACAGACAGAGAAATTACAGAGGAATATCAGTAGTGGTGTTACTTTATTTTTATTGTATCTATTTCTGCAAAGAAACAAATTCATAGAAATAAAAATAAATAATGCTAATGATACATGTATCAGGAAAGTTTCCATTGAAAGCTATAATATACATGATTTGTAGCTTAGTCACAGATAAAATTATACCTCACATATTTATCAATTTACCAAGTATAGCATAAACATGAATAATTCCTATCGACATGAATTTATTTTACATTATTAAAAGTGGAAGCAAAATTACAGTTTGTAACTGAATCTCGATAAATCGATGAAGTTAAACTTAAATCAAAATATTATTACGTATATGCAATATATATGGGAGTTTAGCATAACAATAAGATAAATTTACAGCTTATAAAAGCATGTTTACAGATACAAACCAAGTTACAAATATGTGGTATATTATTTGTTTTATTTCATGAAATCTACACCACAGTAACTATTGTAATAAGATGAAGCACAAGTATATTTTTGAATAATTATATCATTAATATTTTTTTGTATACTAATGTATTCCATTGTTGTTTATATGACAAATGAGAATAAAATATAGTTTTTTTTTATAAATATGCGCTCATGATACATAATAATTACGTGTAGTGAATAGTAATATTTTTTTCAAACTACCTATGTAGGAAGAGCAAAAATGTTGCTTTTGCTACTAGGAATTCCGCGGGCGATGACAAGTGGGCGGCGCCACACTAGGCCTTGACAGACATATGCTTCTAAGAATCCTATTTATAAATATGATAATATCATCCCAATTTACAAAAACAATACACTTTTAAACGATTTTCTAATTACCAGATAAAGATTTTCATATTACAGATGAGTAATGTGTACGGAAACATTTGCCCCGTAGGCATACATAAGTACCAAATACGGAATTAGCTGTTAGATACTTACTTGTATAAATTGAATAGTTATGGCGCTCTTTCCGACTCCACCGCCTCCTACTACCACAAGTTTATATGTTTGTGCTTGGTTCGGTCTATCCCCGGGCCGCGACATTGCGAGAACACTAAATTATCACTTTATTTCGCCTAACAATATAGAACAATTCAATTACTATACCGAACTTAATGACGGTCACGGATGATTCAATGATGCGTTTCGTTTGACTCAGTTTTTAATTGCAGTGCATCTCTATGACAATGTCAATTTGTTTTTGTATGAATGCGGGGGTTTCATCGAAGGTCTTTCATAATAACGTTAGATATACAATAAGCTTAATAGATAAAGATGCATTATAGCTATATACATTAACCGCAAATAAAAAACTAACTTATCCTGATATTATCAATATCATTCTTTTTAATTTTTACATTTAAGTAACGTACATTGGAACGTTCGCTCAGCTGAGCACGATTTATAGTTCTGGTGTTACCAAACCCAAAAATATAAATACAAAATGTTCTTAAGTTGCATTTATGTACCTGCCATATAGTTCAACAAATATAAATCGAAAATCTTTTCAATTATTATTTTATGTATCTTGTTGTAATTAATCCTTTTAATCCTTGAAGTATATTTAATTTAGTTAAATACTCTATACTGGCAATGAGGATACTGTCAATATAAAATGGTATCTGTTGTTATGTCAAATGTCAAACCAAGTTTGAATGTATTGCATGTTTGTTTTTGCTTTTTTAACGCTAAATTTGCTAGGTATATTAAATGAATAAAAGTACAAAACAGTAGAAAATGTTTTCGACTAGCTCCCAGAAGAAATTTTGGACATTTAGTGACGAAGGCGAGCTGGCTCGGCTTAGAGAAAAACATAATCTGGAGTACATAGCAAAACACGGTCAAAGTATCGATGAGTATCAGAGGCACAATTTTTTTCTATCGCCAGATGACGAAAGGCTACTGCTTAAACAATATGAATTACATCTAAAGGAGTTTTGCAAGCGATTTCTACCGCCGATGCCTAAAGGCGTTGTCGGCACTGCATTCCATTATTTCAAACGTTTTTACCTTTACAACTCGACCATGGACTACCATCCGAAGGAGATTTTGGCCACTTGCGTGTACTTGGCGTGTAAAGTAGAAGAGTTCAACGTATCAATTGGACAATTCGTAGCGAACATCAAAGGTGATCGGGATAAGGCTTCTGATATAATTTTGAATAATGAACTACTCCTCATGCAGCAATTAAATTACCATTTGACCATCCACAATCCATTCAGACCAGTCGAAGGTTTCCTAATTGACATAAAAACGAGATGCTCCCTCGCTAACCCGGAACGTCTCAGATCTGGCATCGATGAATTTCTTGAAAAAGTGTTTCTTACAGACGCTTGCTTGTTATATGCTCCATCGCAAATAGCGTTAGCCGCAGTGCTTCATGCGGCAAGCAAGGAGCAAGAGAACTTGGATAGCTATGTCACCGACATGCTTTTTAGAGATGCTGGTTCTGATAAACTGGCTGTTTTGATTGAAGCTGTACGTAAAATCAGATCCCTGGTGAAGATGGTTGAAAGTCCAGCGAGGGAACGGGTCAGGACTATTGAAAAGAAACTCGACAGGTGCAGAAACCAGGAGAACAATCCCGACAGTGAGATATATAAGAGACGTATGAGGGAGCTCCTAGATGAGGATGATGTTCCACATACAGGACCAAGCCGAATGTCTCTGGACACAAGTGGAGTCAACCAAGTGCTGTCTCCTTCAGCATCATAAACTTGACTTCTTGACAAATTGTGGCTACCTATACAGTTATTATAAAGATTTTGTGTATTAATGAAATAAATAATAATATTTTCCAACCTCTTTTTGTCATTTTTATTTGTTGGTACCTTGTCACAAAAACTATGTGGCATGGTAGGCAGGGAGCACAGGCTGAATATCTCCACCCTCACAGACCTGCCATGCTTCTTCTACATATGGCACATGACATTCTTTAAGCTATGTCACTTATAATTCCATGGTGAATGGTTGCATGGTCCCATCAGCCCAAACAATATGATATTTTATTTTAAAACTTTTATTTAGCATTGCATGTATGGTTGTGTAAATGGCTGAACATCTCGGTGGTGTTGTTGTTGTTTTCTGCAGTGTTGTCCCAACATCACATTAACCCTTGCAGCTGCTACACTGCAAGGGCTGGAGTAAATTAGGTATATCTCCGGTAACCCCGAAACTTCATATACAATTGTACATGTAGCCCTGAATTACAATGTCCACTAAACAACAATACTACAGCACAAACCAGATGGATTAATCCTCTTGGGTCTGGTTAATGTTGTTTGTCAAATGTCATAGAATTTTTTTTCTTTAGAATTAATTTTATTTTAAGAGTGATTACCAAAGGTAAAGTTGGCTTAAGTTTCAAAATGTGTAAGACTAATTAAAAAAAACTTGGTGATTAATTATCAAGGCTTTTAGATGTCGACTAGTAGGAACATTTCTATTTACGCTCTCAGATGATTACAATGCAGGATAATAAATAAGAAAAAGCTCTTTTTCATGTAATCTTTATTCCAAATATATATATTTTTAATCTGTACAGATTGAAAACATTGTTATGATACATCTCATAATAAAATTATAAAACAATATTGAAAGCTTGTGTGGTCCGAAGTTGGTCATTTCATTGTTTCTGG
>DWTO01004155.1:0-11813 GCA_018244755.1 Jemadia pseudognetus
GAGACTATTGCCATACACTGAGCACAAATCCAGACTCTGAGTGACTACTGGAAATTAGAATTAGATAATTCAACTTAAATCCTAAATTAGAAAAATTCGATATTACCCCACCCGGGATTTGAATCCAACACTTAGCAGTTAGCAACACTTAGAATCTCAATTAGCAGGCCAACCACCCGATCAACGTGACAGTTATTATTTCACAATAATATTTTATACAATAAACAGAATATAATAAATACACTCACTTTTCGAATGTTCTTTCTTCCTTTGCCCAAGGTATTAGAATATGTTCTACCGCCATGTGACAAATCGACCTCATCTAACAA
This sequence comes from Jemadia pseudognetus, assembly GCA_018244755.1. NCBI lineage: Eukaryota > Metazoa > Arthropoda > Insecta > Lepidoptera > Hesperiidae > Jemadia > Jemadia pseudognetus. Next base: position 330 of record DWTO01004155.1, read on the forward strand.
CTCTCTATTTAATACGCTAAAAAAGAAAAAACATATCATATCGGTCGCTAGTTTATAAATAATGTATCACATTATTTATAAACTAGCGACCGACCGAAAGTCAGGTTTCGGTTTTTTAATTTTATAAATCCAGGACAATTGGCCTGTTTATGATAACGCTCCGAATTGCCCCGTAATTCCCATCACTGTTCATGACATAAAAAAAATTAAATATACTTGTTACATACTTTAATGATCACATTTTTATTTCATTTAACCCTATTTAACTGTTGGTATAAATAGCAATATGCAAATAACTGTGTAACAGAATTAAAACACTAGAGTTCAATATGCAATAGAAATTTTTAATATGTTTAAGGAGGTTTCGGCCAAATCTGAGAATGAGGTGTTAAGTTTGGTTTCGGCTGAAAAACCTGTTTCGATCGGACACTAGTTTAAATCAATTCCAGGACTAACTACTCGATCTGTATCAAAGAGCTCCCAGCTGTGTTCTGCAGACACTTGAATTTTGTTTTGCCTCATAGAGGCATTTGGACACTTTCGTGTTTTTACCTCATCTGTTTCTGACGCTCCAAGAACTTCTTAGTAGAGCGTCGCGTACGGGGCCGGTTTCGTAATCGCTTCTCGGGTGCATCGCAGCGCTTCTCAATAAATTCACTGACGATTTTCGCTCGTTTAGCATCGTCCACGCTAAAACACAAACCAATCTATTATCATCATGGACAGCCTAAGCAACTGTTGAGGGGTTTATGTCCGGAAATAGTTATACATAATATTTATGAAAATAAAAACATTGGTGTGGGTCAACTGCTAATTTAAACCTGATATTATTGTGTGTTATATTCAAGTCCAAACTGAAAGCATTAATTCAATTAAGTAGAGCCTTGAGGAACACATGAGCTCGAAGATTTTATTTATCTGCATTTATCGGCAAACCTTTCTTATACATATAATAAAATATAATTATTCATGTGAGCTGTTAAAAATTCGCATGTAACATTTAACCTTTTCTGTGTAGTAATGTGGTCCAATGCACCTGATTTTTATTTTGTGTTGACAATGGAAGTGTTGGTGACGGAGGTGGTGGCAGCGGTTGTATTTTTTATTATAGCCCTCATTTTTTGGTTTTGTTTTTTATTTAAATGTATAATTTGTTTGTAATAAAATAATAATAAAACTGTGTAGCTTGTTATAGTCTCTGACCATAAGCTTAAACTTCAAACTTGAAATCTAAACGAATTATGATTAAATTTCGACCACTAGTTGTAATTATTATGTGACTAAATTCAAGAATATAACTAATTAAAAAAATTATCAAGATACAATAACTTACCTAGATTTTTTTTGTTTGTTTATCATCCGTTTTAGTAGCTTTTCTTTTGTGGTAACCCACTGTTTCTCTTCTTCAGACGAGGAGTCCTCCTCTACTGCAACACAATCGGAGTGGTGTGCCTGTTGTTTTGACGCACTTTTCTGGAAAATTAGACAAACAAATTTAGTTTATTACTAATAAAATTGCAATGAAGCACCATAACATATTCTAGGTAGATTGACAAATAAATTACATTTTGCAAGCACTTACAGTTTTGGGAAGACTTTTAGGCGTGTTTTTAAAGTCTGCTTCGACCGAGTCCATATTTACAGGCGCATGTAGCAAGGCCAATTCCTTATTCATCATCTTGTCTGCAGTCAACATTAAGGAGTCAATTTCTTTTATAGTTTTACACTGAGACTTAAATCCTGGCATGCGTTTTAAGATCGTTGTTTCTTCCTCTACATCTTTTTTGACTGTTTTAATAAGTGTCTCCCCATCTTTTGTATTGATGAGCTTTCCTGAATCGCTATCGCCGTCGCTCATTAGACAATTTTTCGCCATAGCATTCTCATTCGCATCTAGATTTGGTACCTATTGAAATTAAACAAAGTACAAAATTTTCTCACATCTTTTATTATTTTTCATACTGAAGGACAGAAACAAAACTTACCTGTGGTGCATCTTCGTCTTCGACGTTCAATTCTTCATCCTCAGACGGCGAAAACTCATTGCACTGATCATTATTAAGGCTACTGGTTCGCGAGCTCTCTGAATCTTTTGACTTACCACTCAAGGGCACTTTATTTATTTTATTCCGAACTTTATTGCCCTGTATATTATGCCGGTGCAATGATTGTAAATTTGTCAACCTAGAAAAAAAAAGTATATTAACAATAATTTCGTTATAAGCCCTATTACGACACAAGGATAATTTAAATTTCATACCTCTCAACATCCAAATCTTCTTTGCTTTTAAAAGAGATGCCTTGATACCTGTAATATGTGTCTACAAATGTATCTGGGAGCTTCTCCAAGAGAACATATGTATTTGCATATAACTTAACGTCATCATTGTTTACAGGAAAACATTTCCAGCCATGTTTTTCAGTACACGAAAGTTGTACATCAAATTTTAATACGTTGCTTTTTACGTCTTCATTATTATTATCCATTTCCGCATTATCTGAATCATCATACAACATCGGTAGTATCGGTTCGCATTCTAAGAGTTCCACAGGAGTACCAGGCTTCGTTACGAATGAACCTATGTCTTTTTCTATCAACGCAGCCAAACAGGAAGGTTTGTCTAACGAATTTTCTTGATCTTCATTACAAACTGACTCTGTCAAGATTTTCTTTTTGTTAACTTCATCATCATTTTCGAAACTAATCCTATCATCTTGTATGTTTGCAGTTGAATCAACATCATTGCACTGAATTTCTTTATCTATTTCATTACATACTTTCGTTTTGGAATTATCTGAGACTACCTTTTTTAAGTTCTCCCGCCTTAATGCCAAAGAGTCTTCAAAGTCCGAATCTGATGATTCAGCGCTTTTTTCCTCTTGTCTAATTCGTTCTTGCATCATTTTCGTAAGCTGAACAACGTCATCCTTAACAACGTTTTTTTCTTTGTTCGAAAATTCTTTATTTTTTTGTCGCGCACTTTTGGATTTAAATTTACGTCTTTTTTTTACAACAGTTTTATGTGTCTCACTAGTATTATCTGAACTACTGTTCATAAGTCTGTCTTTAGCTAGTTCAATATTTTGCTGTGGGACTAGTAGACTCATGCTCATATCAATATCATCTTCTACGTCAGGTTCATATTGCCTACGAATTCTTAATGCACTTTGACTAAATATTTCATAATCATCTGGCGTATAATCAACCTTAATCTGCATTAATTTGCTTGACGTAGCAAATGTTTCAAACGTTTTTTCATCATAACTGAGGCTACCCTGTTGTGATAAAGTAGCCTCAGTGTCATCTAAGATATCACAGCCTTCCAATTTAGTTAATAATGGTGTAAAATTTGTGCTTTCGGTATATTTTTCTAGGGGTTCACTCTTTACAAGTGAAGAATCCACATTGTCTGTTATTTCATCTAAAGGTTCTATTTTTATTTGGGGTATGTCATTTTCTTCAATTGTGTCATGATGAACTGGTGTTTTATATGAGTTGTTAGCATTTGTTATTAAACAGGATTTTAATTCCTGTAACTGTACCCTAGAATCCCAATTACTTTCTTCATTTAAAGATTCATCTTGATTGTTATCTTCATAATCGTGTATATCGCTGGAATAATTAGAGTCTTCATTCCCTAAGCATGGGTATTCATCATTGTCATCTGGTATCTTTGAAAAAATGTCATCAGATAATGTGTTTACAGATTTTATAGTTAATGCCATCACTTTGTCTTCTTTATCAACACAAAATTCATTTTCCAAACACCTTTCCAAATTCGACACCATTACTTGATTGGACATCTCACTACAGCACAGTTCTTTTCCTTTTTGAAAGCCATAATACAAGTTACGTTTGACACTTTGAAATGCAATATGTTTTAATGGCTTTACAATAATTTTAATTGTATTAATGTGAGAGTTGGATACACATAAATTAGTTTCATTTAATATTCCCACACAAAAAGAAAACAATGTTTTAACTTTCCTCTTTTGATTTGGGATTACTTTACTTTGGTTTCCATATGTTTTAGATACATCTTGAGCATTACAAAGTGAACAACTTTCTTCTTTGACACATGAATAATTACTTTTCATTGATGATTTATAAATACAATCTTTAACACTCTTGAGCGATAATGTTTTCAATGAAATAAACTGTCTGGTTACTTCTGGTTTTATTGATTGGTCTTCTGCTATCAAGTTTGAAATTATATTTAATGACAACAAAAACAATGTATTTGGTTCATGTTTCCTTTGTAAATGCAGACCATTTTTGTCACAATAACTTTGTTTGACGTCATGTCTTGTTTGATACATATATTTTTGTATTGCTTTAATACACAGTGTTTGTAACAGGAATGGTTGAGACAATAACCTATGTTTTATCATGTTAGTTGCGATACTATTGCTTGATTCAAATTCTGACTGTGGTGTAAGAATTTGAGAGTGTGTAGACAACTCACTAGACTGAGTTACAAAGTAATTACAGATACCCAACTGTCTTACATTCAGCCAGTCACTTGATATAAACGGGGCACATGTTAATAACACTTTCTGTTTTTTATAATAACAGTCAAAAAAAGCCTTTACCATTTGTATTGTAACATAATTATCAGGAGGTTTTTTATTGCGGCTGTCCTGGGCTAAAAAAGACTGTGTAGGTTTCACTTTTTTTACCATTATGGAATCATTGATCCAGACTGTATGCTTATGTTTTGTATTCAGTTTCTTCTTGTTCGTTTGGGGTTCTTCAACAGGCTTTTTAGCCATTTTTATCGAAAGTTCTTTATTCAAAAATACCGTTTTAAGATTAAATTTAGGTTTTTCTTTTGGAGGAATCGGTTCATCAATAATTTCACAATCACTATCACTACTAATTGGCTTTGGTGTTGCTGTTATACACTTAGGAGTTTGTCTATAGTGTGACAAGTTATGTAATTTTAGATATTTCTCATATTCTGTATCTAAATCTTTTTCCATCTCAATTAAATTATGTTTAGCCAATTTGAATAACAAAAACGATTTCCTCACAAAGTAATCCATTTTACTTGTGTCAGTAATATTCATTATGTTTATTTTCTTTTCAATGAAATCTTCAGATTTTTGGATCATTAGCTTTCCTAAATCAGATGTAGTTTTTACAATACCTCCTAAAAATTCACATGCTTGCTTTGATTGTTCGGAAGTTAGAGGAATTTTAGCTTTAATGGTACTTTCATATGGCTCTGTTGTTTGCACTTCTACTGTCTTTGTATGAATTGCATTTGTCTGAGTACACATCTCAATATATTTTTTAGGTTCATTTGGATCCAGTATTGGAATTTCCAATGGTGCGATTGCAGTTTGTTGTTGTGTTGTACCAGTTACTTTTTTTATTTGTAAATTAGTACCTTGAATTTTTTTTGCTATATAATTCTCAAATTCATGTGAGGTACCCCAAGCCTGAGTTGTCTGTACCAATTCATTGTTTATTATATAATCTGATTGGAGTATTAAATCATTGGCAGTTTCTGTCGTTGTATCAGCTGAAGTTGACGAGACAACATCAAGCTTCTTATTTCTCTTGCAGTGAGATTTTTTCAGTGACTCATTTGATTTTCGTCCTTTTGTTTTGTGTATCTGCTTTTTGGAATAAATGTCGTGACCTTTATCACTTTCTAAATCACTTTCTGATGTTCCTGAATACTCATTTCCTTTTTTTCTCTTATTAGGTATATACTCATCATCAGAGTAATATCTTCCACCTTTTCTACCTGATAATTCTTCATCATCAGACAATTCAATATTGGCAAAGGGATCTTCATCTGATCCCTCATCATAGTGCAATACTTTTTTAACTGTTCTTCGTATTGGTCTTTTAGAAGAGCTTTCTGTTTCAACATCATTATTATCTGTAAAGTATTCGTCGATGACATTTTTTTCCACAGATTCTTTAATAACACTGTCAACATTGTATTCAAAATCAGACCTGATTGGTCTCTTTGTATTTCTTTTCTTTGATAGTCTGCGGCTGTTCTCATCAGCTACTTCAGTTATATTAACAGCATTTTCATTTTCTAAAACATTCCTTACATCCTCATTAAGATCATTTCCAGGTTTTATTTGTTTTTTTAATAAACTTAGTGATATACAGTCTGCTTCATCATAACTAAACTGCAGATTTACATTTTCACCTTCTTGATTGTGATCCTGACTATCAATTTCCTTTATTGTCTCTGCATCTGCTTGCTTTCCTGATGTTTTATTTTTTTCTTTTTGCACACTTTCATTCTCATTGGTTTGTATTTGATTAGGAATTTCTTCAGATATATTAGTAGGAGTTGACAAAATTCGTTCCAGCTCACATTCTATTTCATCATATTTTTTGTCACGCTCGTTTTTTTTAAACTGCTTACTTTTCATTACATCACCACAATTACCAGAACTCTCAATCTGAGTTGTTTTACTTAAAGTTCCGCTTAATGAGTTGTTGGGAGGTTCAACATCAATATTTAATTTCTTGAGCTTTCGTTTTTTGATTGGCTGTTTTTCAGGCATGTCTTTTGTCCTATCGGAAACTGATGATATTAATGACAAATCACTATCACTGACTAATGATTTATTTACTTTATAAAATTCATCAATCTCCTTACTGTCCTGTTCAGGCGATTTTTTTGGCAGTTTACTTTTGTTTAACTTTTTAGCCTTACCGTGATTGCTTAGTTCTTTCTCAAATATTTTAGAAGTATCATTGGGATCTGATCTTACATCAATTAGATCATCGTGTAAATTGGTAGAATGAACTAGTTGACCTTCTTTCCCCTCAATAGTCATGCTTTTTGTTCCATAAATACAGTTATCAGACTGCTCAGATGGTATCAGTAAAACATCGCTCTTATTTATTTTATTTTTGTTTCTATGACTATTTTGCCTTTTTCTGGATAGTTTTGTAATGTTGTCTAAATCTGATCTTGTGCCCATGAAATCTTCAAAATAATTGGTGGATATGTTATTTTGATCATCGTTTCTCGTTCCAGCTATACCTTTTTTCCTAGCAGTTTTCTTATTGGCTTGTAGAAAATCACTCTTATATGACTTTCCCTGCATTTCCCGATTGTTTGGTTTCTTTCCAGATGTATCTGTAGAATTATCTAAGATTGATAGTGAGTCACTATCAAAATTGGTTAGGTTATCAATGTGATCATTGTTCGTTAGTGATGCACTTTTAGCACAAACAGTTCCCTTATCAGACTGTTTATGTGGTGTTTGTTGATTATCATATGTCTTCGTTAGCTCTTTGTGACTATCTACATTTTCTCCACACATTACTGCAGAACTACCTAGAACTGTGCTTATATCACTTATATCATTGTCAAAATCAGATAACCAGTTTGTTCTATCTTTATGTGACAAACCTACACTTTTTGATCGAGTAATCTTCTTAGCAGCCCCCTTAGGTATATTTCTTTGAGAATTACTCAAATTGTAGTGCTCTTTCGGTGTATTCTTAGCTGTCAGATTAACATCATTATTGGAAGTGTTTTTTCTAGGTCTTCCCCTTTTCTTCATTGTTATCACATTTGAATGTGATGTGCAAGTGGAATGATAATTTTGATCATGGTTTTCCATAACAGAGATTGTATCTGTTCCAGCAGTTTTCATAGCATTCTGCTTGGGCAATACTTGTAAAAAATGATTATCATATGGCTTTTCTTGCTTTTCCCGATTACTTGATTTCTTTCCAGATGTACCTGTAGAAACATTTAAGATTGACAACGAGCCACTATCCAAATTGGTTAGGCCAACAATGTGATCATTGTTTGTTAGTGACATACTTTTAGCACAAACAGCTTGCTTATCAGACTGTTTATGTGGTGTTTGTTGATTATCATATGTCTTCGTTAGCTCTTTGTGACTTTCTACTTTCTCTCCAGACATTACTGTAGAACTCCCTAGAACTGTGCTTATATCACTTAAATCATTGTCAAAATCAAATGAACAGTTTGTTCTATCTTTATGTGACAAACCTACACTTTTTGATCGAGTAATCCTCTTAGACCCGCCTTTATGTATATTTTCTTGAGAATTACTCAAATTGTAGTGCTGTTTCGAAGTGTCTGTAGCTGACAAATTAATATCATTATTAGAAGCCTTTTTTCTTGGTCGTCCCCTTTTTTTCTTTGCAGTCATATCTGGGTTTGATTGGCAGGTGTCAGACTGGTGAACTATAGGTAACTCTATATGATGTAAGTGCCTTTTTAAAACACTTTTTGTACATTGTTTAGAGCTATCAGACTCACTAGAAACTGTGGGGTTTAACAGTCTGTTATGTGAATTTTCATTCGTGTTTATAACTTCGCTGCTATCGCGTCTGTTATGATCAATAACACTTAACATATTATTGCTTTCTTCCAAGTCTTTTGAACAGTCATCAAGAAACGAACCTTGCTTTTGTATATTTTCATCAGGAACATGATGTTTCGCGCGTCCCCCTGTATCAGAAAGTATTTCATAGCCAGCTGCACTATTCAACATTTGTTGATTTGTTTTTAAAGTACTTTGCAAAGCAATACCTTTACTACTCTGTGGATTTGATTCATTGACAATGCAAAATACGCTTTGCAATTCGTCAATATAAGCAGTTGCATTTAGCTTCCGTTGCGGCGACGAACGATTATTTGATAAGGTACGAATCCCATCTTCGTTACATATTGCATTGGAATGAAAATCCTCAAAAGCGTCCTGAGAAACACTGAGGTTGTGGGTTAAATCTAAGTTATCCGACATATTGATATATATCGTTCCCTTTCAAACAGTTTGTATACACATTCATCATTAAAATTATACGAGCTACTCCTTTTCACATTAATAATTACAACTTAAACACACACTGTAACGTATCTTAAACGACAGAAAATAGCCAAAATAATATTGCGTTAAGAAGTTAATTTTTTAGCTTCATCGCTCGTTGCCTGAAAAAAAGTAATGTTGTCATATTAAAAATAATGCTATTTCTACCAATGGCCACCATCTATTTCTACCATATAGGGCATATAGTATGCACCACATTTATATTTTCTGCTAGCTATGATCATGACTTCGTCCGCATGGAAATTTTAAGTCTGAGATGAAAGTAACCTAAATTACTCTTTATAATATCAACTATATGCCAGTGAAAGTCTCGTCAAAATCGGTCCAGCCGTTCCAGAGGTCTGTCTTAAGTTGGCGGAGAGACGTGGACTTTTTGATGTTTTTTTTGCTAAATCAGTTGTTCGTCCATTGTTCATGATTGTTCGATCAATATTTTTGATTGTTCAATCTTAGTTTTTTTTATTAATTAAACGAAAAATGTACCCTACAGTTGGCGGAGAGAGTTCGAATTTTTTATGTTTTTCTTTGCTACATCAATTGTTAGTCCATTGTTTGTGATTGTTCGATCAATATTGTTTATTGTTCGATCTTAGATTTTTTATTAATTAAACAAAAAATTTACCCAAAAGATGGCGGAGCGAGATCGACTTTTTGATGTCTTTTTTTTGCTTAATTGTTCGTCCATTGTTTGTGATTATTCAATTAAAATTTTTGATTAATTATTGTTGAAATGATATTCAACTTTATAATATAAAATATTTAAAATTAAAATTTATATTTTAACATAAGTCCTTATTTTAAAAGATACAGTAGCACACCTATAGAGTTTCTTTCGCCGCTTCTTCTCCATAGCGATTAGCCAGATTAGTTCTAGAGATTAGCCGGAACAAACAGACAGATAAAAATAGTAAAAAATGCATTTTTGATATATGAACCGTGTAGACATAAATATGCATTTACTAAAAAGCGATAATTTTATTATTACAAACTGACACTCCAATTTAATTTGTCTGTATAAATAGAACGGTTTTAAGTAAGGAATAATTTTCGTTTGTATCTTACATAAAAATCTTACATAATGATACAACCATTTAAAAAACAACTTAAGGGAGCATTCTAATCTAGAAGCCCTAAAATCGAGAGTTTTTTCGAAGATTCATAAAAACAGCAATTGATATTTTTACCATCCATGACTTATTTATTCATATTTCAAGAGTAAGAAAACAATTAAAATCTCAGAAAGTTATGCGTCGTTGAAGTAGAAGGAATAAAGCCGTGTCCCGGTCGTCATGATATATATCCTCTTGGTTGCCTGAAAAATAAAATTATGGATAATTTTCGATCAGTATAAATGCCAATATGGTATGAAACTGAAAAAGTGCAAAAATAGAAATAGTAACACAAAAGCAAAAATCTGAACAACCTTTCTAATGATCCTTAAAACTCGTAATTTACAGTATTTTGTCGCCATTAATAGTACAATGGTAGGTAATAACAAGCTTATTGGAATCATGAAACATTTTTTTTTCAAAATGTAAAAAGAAGAAATTTATGGTGATGCAAAATCGTTAACTTTAAGAAAGTACACCACATTTTAAGCTAAGGAAAGGTCCTGAGAAACAAAAGCATGGATTTAGAAAAATGTACTATATTAGAAACACTTTGTGACGTGCGAGGATAAGTCTAACAAATTACTTCATGGAATTACATTAACCAAAATAGCAATAACACAATAATTTTGATAAAATTTTCATTCAACTTTGGAGTTAGACAAAAAATGCTTACATACATATATAATAGTAACATTCACTAGCTGTCAGTCCTATTTAGTGCCAGTGCCAGTGATTTGCGTATGTCTATCAAATATTGTTGACGACAAAATTTTACATTACGCTATTTACATTGTTTTCAAAATTTATTCACTTTACTTTTCATATAATTATTTTTCAGTTCTGAAATTAAGTATTAAAGTGTAAATTATGTGTCCGTGAAGTCAGTAAATGAGAGTGCAACATGTATTTTCCGATAGGCTGGCCCAAAGTTCTTAGAAATGTTGGCACAGATGCTTTGCCTGTTAAACAAATCGTGTCCAACAGGGACAAAATACTCTTCGCGTCTTTGAGCGACGATTGTTTCGTGGTATGGTTCTGCAAGGTACGTTTATACTCAGGAATTCAAGCTATTACATTGTAGCTTTTATTTTCATTTTTTTAATACAATACAAATTATTGATTAAGTATTTACATAATATAGTAAACTATGACATCGGTTACTCTAAATTCTGATATACAATTTGTGTCAATAACATATTTTGTGCCTATCAACCATTCACATGAGCCCCTGTTCAGTGCCTTAATTGGCAAGACATTGTTGGGATTGACACATTTGCAGATACAGGTGTTTTTAATGATACCCCACCTTCAAAAGGTAACCAATATCATTGGTAAGATGTTATTGGTTATTCATACACAACCTGGTGTGTGTGTGGGGCATTTGTGACTTGTGGAATTCTGGTGTAAGAGTTAGAGCTGAGGCCACAGTGTTTAAACTTTTGTCAAATCAAATCAAATCAAATATCATTTATTCAAAATTGGCTCATAACAAACACTTTTTGCACGTCAAATGAAACTA
>DWTO01004156.1:0-11813 GCA_018244755.1 Jemadia pseudognetus
AGCTCTTTAAAAATATATGTGTGATTATTTTGACAACAATAAATAGTTAATTTCTTAATAGTTTTTTATTTTTGAGGTAAAAACAAAATGGTAGCCCATATTTGCTTACTTTCCTCTATTATTAAGAAGCCCTTTTAGAATATTTATAATAAAACACAGATTACTAGGAGAACAGAATGTATGAGGAGATAAAAAGGGCAAAGGAAGGGCCTGATGGATTCCAAGGTTCCTACGCAATGGGCGGAGTTTCTTTAGCCAATCGCGAGAGAGAACGTTACGCAAGATGTTACGCATACACCGTTTCTGGCCCTTTAACATGTCTGATAACTTTGTTCGAACTGCTGATACGGAGTTATACTTACACATTTAAGTAATATTTAGACAAGTATTTTTATTTAGTTGTTTTTTTATATTTATATACGTTATATTTATAACGTATATATTTATATACGTTATATAAAAGTAGGTACAATTTTAGAAGGGAAGATTTCCTTGAAATTAGATTCTTTTCAGAGTTTTTTTGCTAAGGAGAAGACAATGTACTTATAGGTATGCGGTATCTACACGGCTGACACTCAAAACTAATAGGAAAATACGAAATACCGAACTGGTAGTGAAGGTTAGGTATATAAGGATACTGAAATATAATTTTAATCGTTTTTGTAGATCGTTTGAACCTTTACAATGCTGTCTCGTTTTACTGAGTAACAAACATTTAACTTTGCTCGGCAAATACTTAGTCACATTATACATGAACCAATCCGGTGAAAACCCTTACAACCCTTAATAGTAAGATACCCTTAATACTTTTTGCAGTGGTGTAGCGTGCCTTGGAGGGGCCCTGTATCAAAATTAGTTGGGGGGGGGGGGCAACTAAGCGCTAAATTTTTCTCACAAAAGAAACAAAAATGCTTGCATTAGATTAAAATAAATATTTATTAATAATTATTATAAGTTATCGCTTCCACCTATCAATGACCGATGAAAGATGTTGCCAACTTTTGGGCGCACTCTTAACCTGGGAAAGAAGAGATTGCTTTTTGACTTCTGTCATTTCTGAGGTAAAAACTCCATAGGTACGTACGGCAGTTTTTTTATGTTTTTTTTCCCGGGCAGCACGACATTAAATGACATTGTGGTAACATTGGTGAGTTCTGTAGCCCGGGGGCCCGCATCCTTGATACGGCTAATACGGCGATGGGTACGCCCCTTTGAAAGGTACGGACTCTTTAAATATTGTAAGCGTATTAAACCTTTATAAAACAGTCAGTTAAATTAAGAGATGTCGTTCTCCTTACATGTGGGTGCTTTTAAGATAATCAAACGAACATTTAATTTTTCTATCCAGGATTACGAAATTAATTACTGTAACCAGGATTATCTACTGTACCCAGTAAAGGGCCTGGCTTGGTGATATAATAATAATAATAATTACAAAACTATGTAGTGCTGTATATTGTAACTGTAATTTATCACCAGTAACACTGTAATCGCTCGTCCACTTCTAAAATTTGCTTATTTAATCTAATTTATTGACTTTTAAGTTTTATTATTAAGTCATTTACTTCGGTACCTACTGGATAATCTCACAAGATTTTTGTTAATTTTTTTTTATGTTACTTTCAGAAATCTATGTGTTTTTGGCAAAAGTTATCTTAGTTGGCTATGGGTATTCTCTATCTCAAAATCATTACAGGTACACTTAGATTTATTATATTTATCAGTATTGCTAGTTTTACTGTAACTAGTTTTTTCATTTAAAAACTAATTCTCCTGTATTAGTCACTTGATGTTCAAAAATCTTCCAGACCCAAATCCATTGAGAAATTGCAACATAATTAATGTTTATTTCACGAGGACAATTTTTGTACTTGTAATTGTATCACGAAGGGTACAAAGTATTTAGTTCAAATTATTTCGAAGTTATCTTTACAATAATTATTATTAATGATAAATAAATATCTCGGAATATATGCATCCACCGCCATCTGATTTCAATGTAAGCTCAAAAAGAGTCTGTTTAGTCAGACCGCTGCTAATACCTATATGTATACCTAATATTTAAATTGGACACAAAGTTACAGAACAAACTCTTCTGTTTATCTCAATAATATTAGGCCTGAGATTCAAATCCAGGACCTTGAGCAGTCAAGTTTACAAATCGTTGGACCAACGAGAATATAAAAATGAATAAATCATGAAATTTCATTGTGAATGTAACAAACACGTACCTACCTACCTACTATACAAAAAAATCGTTTATCATATTGATATAATCCACGATAAATAGTAAAATTTATTAGGATCAATATAAAAAATTTAAGAAATTGCAATAATTTTGGATTACCTACCCTATTTGTTTTCCTTGATCTGTTTTAATTAATAACCACAACGCACTTTAAAAGTCCAAAAATATTAAATTAGGAGTTAATTTCTCTTCATTTATTAAGAAGTAACAAGTACCTATTTATTATTCAACAGGACTGTTCGCTTAAGAAAATGAGGTACATGTTATACGGCAAGTATCGATATCAGTTCGTCCTCCTTGGCTTATTGGAAATGTATTGGTGATTGCCGATAATGTCGAGCTGTTCGGAAAATACCAAGGCTACATGGCTTAAAAGAGGCAGCGCTGACCAGAGATCAATACTCCCAATACGAATTTGAAGTTATAGAGTTTGCTATATTGGTTCCGAGACAGGTGAATGAATGCGTTGAATGGGATCGTTGAGGGCGTCACTCCAGAATCTAACGCGTCTGCGCGCCATCTGCCGTGTTACGTATGAAGTTGGGCGCACAGTAGCGGAGAAGGGACAGACCACGTGCGAAAAGAACTTAATAATATTTAAGTACCTAGCTATATAAAACCCTAATTTTCGAAATACAATGAAGCCATAGATTTTTAGCACTTGCTGATCCTAACGACATGATGGCTTGACATACGAGTATTATATTGTACAATTAAAACATTTCTTAAGAACTGTAACTGTACCAATATAATACAACTGATTAGTTTCGTTTATCATAATATTATTATTAGCAATATTTAGGTACATATTTTTTAATATTCCTACAAATTACATTATTGTTAAGAATCAATATTTTCAGCTCATGCTGTAAAGGACTAGAGAGCTAAATTTAATAAGGTAATAAAATGTAAATTTAATAAAACAACTCTGAACTTTTTTGAGCAAGATAATGTAGAGTTAATCTCATAAACAAAAGACACTAACAATGACATTCGAAAATTATATGCATAATTAGACTGAAGATGTATTAGGGAGTCATACATTGCAAGAGGAGAGATACAAAAAGGGATTTTGGTTTGCGACGTACACCGTGGCGCTCCTGCATACTGTTCCTTTCCAGAAAGCTCACAGTCAGCTTTTACTAGGTAACCATAAAAATGAGAAGACCTAAGGTCCCTCTAGCTCGTTGAATGTCGAAGTATGAATGAGAAGATACATGTCACCTCTCTTTCTTTCTTGGGCGGGGAAAATGAAAATACGTGGGGGTTACTATGGAGACAGCGGAGCCCATTTCGACTGACGCTTCGTGAATGTAATCAGACAATAACTGCATGTCTATTACATATGGACAAGCAATTTTAAAATTTAAACATATTTTCGATTGCCCGGGAAGATCGGTTTGAAGTAGTACGATCTATGTGCATTTAAATGTGTTGATATTATAACGACCCAAATAAAAGATTCTGTATTGTAGTTAGTACAATATTTCTAAATCATTCACAGGTCATCTTACATTACTTACGTTGGAAAATTGCAATCAAAATTTTGCATAATTGTTTAATCTGTTTGAAAAGGAGGCGCATCGGTTACAAAGGAATCGATGTTCTTACAAATAATAAAATTTATTAAGCGGAGCTTAAGCGCAACGAAGTTCGATATGCGTCCGATGATTATGATTTGGTCAGTGTGTATTTGCGTATCCGACGATCGTTTCTTTACGCTGGTTGCCAAGTGGGCAGCACGGCGCGTTGGCGGGCGCGGCCATGCCACCAGGCTCGCAGTGCGTTGAAGAGATAGACTCTCTGTTACGCGTAATGCATTGCATTCACCTCGGTCACTGCACTCGACTGGATGGCATCAAGTCAGATGGTTGTTCGTACGGAATCAAATGTATCTCACAATTAAATAATAAGTGACATTACGGTAAATGAGAATTTTAAAGTAATAATGTCAATAATGCAGTTCTTTAATCTAACAAATAGTGAATCCGGAGAAATGTATAGGTACGTAGGTGTATTTCCAAATTTAAATAGAGCATATAAGTCAATAACAGTGAGTTTGAAATAACCTATAAACGTTTCTGCCGGAATAAAGTTTCACAAGTAGGTAGGTACTGTTTGATTTAAGATATACCGCGTACCTAACATAATTCGTCTAAATATTATCTGTCAATACAAAAATATACCTTCATTCCGTTTGCATTAATTAGAGTCATCAAACAATATATAAAGTATACTTATATAAATCAAAATCACAGACCTTCCTCATTCTCAGATATTAGCAGGCACTTTCTGCAACTCGCAATGTGAATAAAAATTTGACAATGAAACATCACTCTGATTTAACTTATTATAGCTACGCCTATTATATAACTGCCATAATATGTATTAATAGTACAAAATTATCATAAACGACCGAGACGGATTAAGTTCACGGGGAAACCATGCTTTGAACACTCCTAACTCTACCTTTTACTGTTATTGCATAGTATAAATGTTAACCATACGGTATAAATATTTCCTGTTATTTTAAAGCAAAATTATTTAGTAGAAGGCAATATGCTCGGTATTTATTTCATTGTGGACATAATTGGAGAAACGGAGCAGTTTGTTATATATCTACTCTGCCTACCCTTCTGGGGAAATATATGTGTGATGTTATGTAAGATTACTTAATTAACAATTGCTGATCTACACTTGGCAACATTTTTATTGGATATCATATAATTTATTTGTTTACTAGAATTTGAACGTTTATCAATCGCCTAGACTTTTGCAATCTGTTGTCGCTCACTTTAAATTGTCGTTTAGTAGTAAGTCGTTTAGTAATAAGTCGTTTAGTAGTAAGTCGATTAGTAGTAGGTATTACAAACGTATTAGAACTATCAAGCTTTTCGGAACAACAAACTGTTTTGTCTTAATTGCAATGCACACTGTTACATATCTTTATTGAAGAATTAAAAATCATTACCTGCATTAAATCCGTTCAAAAACACTTATAAGTATAGGTTTTACGTTTAGATTACCACCATTCTGTCACCCCTTTTATACCTCTTTTTCATAGCGCCGTCAATCGCGATAGCTATTAAGTCTATCGGGATGACCGATTTTAGTGGTCTTTTGGAACGGAACTCTGCTGGCCCTACGCTAAATAAAGACAATGGAGGTCATTTATCACCTGGCGCACGCAAGTCAGCGAGCTCCGCGACAGCCTGAGGTCACAACCCTATATCACGATTACATTATCATCCTGGATTGTGTTTAACTCGATCGATGTACCACCTGCGATGCAAGATATTTAACGCATTTTGTCTAATTTTAAATTGTTGCATAGGAAATGTTTGGTGTTTGATGATTTTAATTATGACCACTTCATAAAAACAAGTACGTTTTTTTCACATTTAATATTTATAAATATATATATATAATAAATTTTTCATATTTAATCTTTAGAATATACAAACTTACTGGCAATATTACGAATAAAGAGAATTATAAAGAGATATGTTAGACCTTGTATTTCGTAATCTTTTCGACTCTACATGATTAGATATAATACAGGTCTGATCTTGCTTAATATAGCACTTTGTTCTTAATTAAAATAGTATAATGAACACAAGCTCGCGAATATTGTAATAAAACCTAGATTTCATGATAAAGTGAATCTAGCATGCGATAAAGAGGTTAGTAGGGCGTCACCGAGCGAAATGGGTTCGGGAGGGAGTCGGGCGAGGCGAGGCCTTTACAAAAGCGACTCTTCGCCTGCCATAGTTCCCTGGTACAAATTTATTTTTATGGGCTACGGATAAATGTCAGGGGAGTGCCGGGCGGCGCCCCATGCCACGCGCGTTATGGTTGTCTGCTTTACGGGCTTGAAAAAGCAATAGAATTAAAAATATTTCATATTTTTTAAATGATGCTATCACTTACCGAGTTATGTCCACTCGCAGTCAGTCAGAATTTTTATAAGTCGGTATTCCTCTAATGGCATAATATGTTTACATACTAAGTAGTATATTTTTATTTGAAACATGTGCCAATCACTTTAATTGAATCCATTTAAAGTGATTAGTAAATAGTGCGCTGTGGCAGCGAATTGGTAGACAAATCGTCGTTTTTCTCTTTATCGGTTCGATTTGCCATTATTTCTGCATGTCCGAACCATCAGTGCATGCCTATTCAAATTTATAGGTTCATCAGTTTCTCTATTTTACACAATATATATACGAATATCGACATAAGAAGATAACATAACACAATAAACGTAACATCACGCATGTAGCGACCGAAGTTTAGTCAGAGGAGTGTAGTATACTCCCAAATTTCACCAGTTACGTTTACGTCCCACTATGGAATAGGTGGTGAGCCTATTGCCATGTACCGGGCACTAATCCAGTCTCCGAGCCACTTTTAGAATATCTAAATTAAAAAATTTTTAAAGTGTCCGACCCGGGAATCGAACCCATGACTTCCTGATCGGCAATCGCGCTTACGACCAAAACAACCAAAGAATTTGAACCAAAGAACAAAAGAAACAATTTGACCACAGAGTATGTGTCATACTTCTCCATCAAAAAATTCAAACTCACCCTTATATCGTTAAGAACTGTTGGCTTGAGCTCACTTTAATCTAAAGTTGAAACTAACAGAATGAGCGGAGCAAAGTAAAGTGGCTGGTTAAAAATGAAATGTTGCCGTGAGTGCCCGGATTACATACCTCGCTGCCACGTCACACTGCGAACTATTGACGGTAAGCGATAAACTATAATATAACTAATGGTTAGATGCACCAAAATTTGTTTTTATGTATAATAGGTATTGTTTAATTATAATGCACGGGCATAAATGTCGAGAAATTTTAATTTAAACCAATATAATCCCTAGGTAACGGAACATTGTCATATTTTGTAAAATAGGAAAATTTTACAAAATATGACAAACAATAAGAGAAAGTTCTAGATGGCAATGCCTATAATTCCCAGAAGTGGAACATTTTTCATTGCAACTCCTTTTATAGTCTATTACCACCTTTCATTGATTATGTTCCGTTTTGATAATGGATTACTAGTACAGAGTTAAAGTTTATATAAGAAGAATAATTTTAAAAATGTACCTTAATTCATTTTATATAAGATATCGAATTTAGATTGTATAATCGTCAATACATTTCAGATGGCATTCACCACAAATGGTAACCCACTTATCATTTCGCTGTAGGACAAGGCCTTTACCTATTTTAAGGCTAAGTTGGAATGATGCTTTTGAGAACACTATTTTCATGCTAATTAGTTTCAAAGATATAATGTTTGACCCTCTGTCCTGTTTATCACCACGCCACGTCATTTGCCGCGAAGCAGCAACGCTTCCATTGTTTTCTAACATTAATGCTACGATATCAGGCAATGCGGGTTATTCAGGCATTTCTCTAGTAAACTTCAACACTTAGTTATGACAGTTTTTCATTAGCGTCCATATGATTATAACGGAAGGAAGGTTTACGTCTAGCGTAAGATAAATAAGATAATAGTCCATACACGCCTTTATATGAAATTTATTATGAATATTTATAACAGCTACCTAAAAAATATAAATTTGAATATATGTTTTTTTCAGAATTTTTTTGTTTCTTAATTTATATAGTATAATAGAATGTTCCTTTTTTAATTTCCTTTAAACCCACGTTTTAATAAAGCTTTTTTACTTATGAACCTTAATGTTTTCACGTAATATAATTACCTATTAATAAAAACTGAACAACCCAAACTAAATTACCCCAACCTAGACAAGTTACGATAAGTGGGGGATAACGCTTTTAAGGCTCCGTATTTAGAAGTTAATTAGGTTCAAGGGATTTGCGAGGGACGCGGCAATCTAGCGAGCAGGTAAGTTAGGCACATAGTGGAAAGCTTAAGTAACGTATGAGTTGCACATTAGTTTTAAGATTGTGGCTAAGTTGAGGATAAAAGTTAAATTCCGTAGCCATATTATCAGTAGGTATAATGTCTGCATTAATGTAGTTATATATACACGATTGTGAGGAATGTGTTTGATCGTAATTCTGATTAATTCTCTGAATAATAAACTACTTTGATTAAAACGTTTTCTTATATGGTTTTTTCTGCTAGTAAATATCTGTGTCAGCACCTAGAGTGCGTAAAGAGAATTCTCGATTGTATTCGCTATACATAGTTCCTTATGTACGTATTCCATTAATGTACTTATATCAGTTGTTAGAAATCTTACAACAATATAATTATATGTCAAGACGTGAGTGAATAGACACTTTCTAGGTAAGCGTGCTACATCCTAGGCTTTGTATGTACCTCGGTTTCCATCGTGAAAAGAAGTCGTACGTGCAATATTAATTATTTAAAGTCGGTATCTACCGAAGACATGCTGCTAAGGTCATAAAGCTATTTTTAAAATTTTATCTATCTGTCCGTGCGTTTAAGCTTGCTAGTGTCGTCTGTAGCTATATAAAGCTACATAAGTAGCTGATATAAAGATATGCCAGTATCCATAACAAGATATAGCTGAGAGAATTTGTTTCCTTTTATGCTTCATCAGACATGAAAGGGAGGGCGATATATCAAGTAATTTAAAAATTTTGAATCAAATAAAACCGGCCATTAAACTTTATAAACAAAATTTTTGAACTAAACTTTTGACTGACTTATTGGACGCGTTCGTTGCAAACGTGAATTTTATTTGATGTTCCTGGGTTCAAATCCCGGGTCAGGCACTATTGGATTGATCTAGCTTAGATTTTCTAGTAGTGACGCGAAGTCTAAATACGTGCCCAGTGTATGGCAATAGGCTCACCACCTATTCTATAGTAGGACGTAAACATAACTGGTGAAATGTAAGAATTTACTATACTCCTCATCGGGAATCACAAGTGTAATATTATGTACTTATTTTTCAATTACCGTCATACTGTAAAGTGAATCTTGTTCAATATTTGAAAACTAATTTTTATATTATTAATTACACTTGTACCTACGTGGCATATAACAAACATTACGTGAATGGTAAATATGTAAAAGCCAACAAACAGCATTTAAAAAGTACTTTTGTTTCTCTGGGTTTTGTCACGTGTTGAATCGATTACGGGAATGGAGCGGTCATGGATAAACAATTATCTACAGCGATCCCGAGGGACCGCGGAGCCGGGGTAAGGACCAGGTCAACAATACAGCGGGATATAATGTTGCTGATACAATTGATGATCCGTGTGGGAAAATATCTTTTTTTTCTTCAAAAAGTAACATAACATCTTGGCTGTATTTCCCAGAAGGGGTGGCAGAGAAGCATAGTACACTCACGTAACTCACCAGTTGGGTTAATTTGTTATTTTAAAAACGATGTAATGATATTTACGAAGCAAAATGTATTTAGTAACTCAATCCCTGGTATTTACATTTGAGTATCATCAAACCTCACCCTTCTCACCTTAGCGTGTTCATCCTTTTGTGGTATTTGTCTTGGCGGTTATCCTTGTCAACAACCTGTTTGGCAACTTACCGGTATTACGAACAGAGGGTCCCAGGTTCGATGCCCGACTGGACATGTAACTTAACGATAAATTTAGGCATTTGTTTCGAGTCTGCGTATTTGTATATTTCTTATTGTATTTATTGTCCACTGAATCAATGTTAAGAGGTTGTGCTGTTTGGGCGATATACAAGGGATGAACGTAACATCACGCCTGTAATCCCCGAAGAGGTCGGCAGAGGAGTGTAGTACACCGACACTTTTCACCAATTACATTTATGTCCCACTATGGAATAGGTGGCTAACCTATTACCATATAACGGACACATTTCGACTCCGAGTCACAACTAGAAAATCTACATTATAAAAATCCAATAGTACCCGACCCGGGATTTGAACCCAGGACCTCTCGCGAAACCAACGCGGCCAACGAGGCTGTAAAATATTTTATTAATAAAATAAGCAACTCTAAAATACCTGAATAGGACAAAATTTGTGTTAAAATTTTGCCAACTAATCCCCTAGTGTGTGACAATCCATCCAAAAAGGTCGCAGGACCTCGATTTTGTTTAGCTAATGACCTCAGCGCTGCGAATGTTTCAGTATGTGCTCTTTGCACCGCTAAAGTGTCACACTTAAAACAAGTAACCAACGAGGGGCACCCTTGGGGCTTACTTTTAGCTTTATACATCGAAAACCATCTCTTTCGAGGGGCCCCTCAAGCCCCACGGGAACAAGGTGCACGCGGCAGCGATTGAGACGTGACTGATATATAAATAAAAAGCAATGAATATAGCTTGCTCTTAAATCGTTACGGACCCATAAAATTTTACAATTTAAATATTAGATAATCTTTAGTGATATTATATCTCGGCATATCTCCACACTCGTCTACTATAGCCTGAGGGGCGCACAAAGCTGAAGTACAATGACTAAGACATGATCTTCATTGAGTATTGAGATATGTATATGTATACCTTATAATGAATAAAAGAATTTGAATTTGACTCAGTTATTCCCTCAATTTGGTTTCAAATTAGGTAATGGCGGAACTATTCCTAGACAGCTGGTAAATTGATATCTGATATTATTTGCTACTAAATATATTTGAACTTGAATTAGTATTTTTACATCCACATGCTGAAAAAACACATCAAACAATTATCCTATCCAAATATTTATCCTAGATGGAAACGAACCCCGCCATCTTCAGCTCAGCATATAACTCCGTAACATCACACCTGGTAATTCCCGTCGAAGTAGGCATTATAACAGCCAGCATAGTTAAAACATTCGGTAGTTATACAGTATCTTCTTTATAGTAAAATAGGGCGAAGCTTTTTACCGGCGCCTACAATCTTTAAAACTCTTTCAAAAATGAATTCTGCAGTTTGAAAGAAACTTAAAAGACCAGTTCTTGCTGCTCGTGAAGCTATTATGCAATATAAGTCACCGGACCCATTTTGTCAAAGAAATTTGACACTTAATACCGTGGAAAGAACTATTCGCTAAGTTGCTCAACTTCGCCATTCGCAGCTGTTTTGTGGTGTTCAGTATCCTGCGGGTCCATTAGCGTTGCAGAGCACTCAGCCGGCCGATAGAAACGGTTTCACTATTATGGGATACCAAAGAAAGCAACATAATGCCTCCCATAATGTTCCATATTATTCCAGAATTATGATTATTTTCAAAACAGTAACATTTACTAATCTTGATATTCCCTTAATCGTACAAATTGCACTTATTAACAGCCAATTTCAATCGGTATCGAATAAAAAATTTGACAAATACATTAAGAAGTTTATTGTGCTTATTGGATTTATTTTTAAATGCTTATTAATGTAAATTTATCTTAATATTACTTTATTATTTTAATCTGATATTTCAATTGCTGCAAACCTTTTCGATTTTAAAGAAACATTAGATAATAAAGGGTAGGTATATTTGAAAAGACTAAGTATTTTAACCGCAGCTACTGTCTCAAAACCGTTATCTAATAACAAAACAAAAAACCGACTTCAAAAAACTGTTGCAAAACAAAATAATATGCCCTAAAAAGTAACAAAATAAT
>DWTO01004157.1:0-11812 GCA_018244755.1 Jemadia pseudognetus
AAACGTAACTGGTGAATTGTGGGAGTGTTCTATACTCCTCTGCCTACCTCTTCGGGGATAACAGGCGTGATGTTACGAAATAACTTTTCTTGGTAAAATGGAAACAAGCACTGGTAGGGGGACAAGTTTCGTTGTAAGCCCGATACAATATACCAGAAACAATGGTCCACACGCCAGGCTCTAAATATTTGATTAATGCTATGCTCAATTTCGCGCAGTAAAAACCTTATTACATATTACGCAATTAAGATTATTTTGTATAAGGGACTATTCAGACCGAGATTTCGACGCATATTTTAGACGACAACTTCGACGAAGAAATAAATGCGTATTTCGCGTGGATGACAATCTTGTCATATATTAAACCGATATTCTATAGAAGACTATTTACACCAAGAATGTAAGAAATATCATGTATTAAATAAAAAAGTAGGTATAATTATTATTGGAGAATTGACTGCTATTTTTTTTATTCAATAACACAAGCAACAATGACTCATTAATGCGGCGGAAAAAAATCTAAGAGCCTTCGTTGTCAGAATATTTATTCTACATAGTACATATTGCGTTCTTAAATAGCCACTTAATGTATGTATGTAGTAACGACAACGCAAAGTAAAATGAGTCGCACTCTCAAACAGTACTCATATGAATAAATCATATATCAATTATAAAAAATTGTTCAGGGCACGTTTAGTTTTCATAAAACCCCACAATGACTGTACTAATTTAACACGAAAATAGCTTTAATAAGCCTGAACAAAACCGTTTTAAAATAATATCCAGTCCGCTAACCCTACACTGCGTGGCTTTAGTGTATAACGTCGGGAGCTAACGACCGACAATTGACCCGAATGTTTATACACTTTATGCACGCGAGTGTACGACCAGGTACCTAGAGCTGTGGCGGGATAAAGTACGAGGGACCCCAGTAGTGAAACGCGTAGTGTAAGGAAACGGGGCGGTCAAAGTAAAATGGATGCTTTGTCTCGAAGATGTAAGGTTTGAACTTTGTAATTTTTTTTTCTATTATTTTTTGTGGTTTCAACGTGTAGTGATATTCAAGTCATAATATTTTTGGTCTTTGATGCTTTTGTATTGAAATTAACGCTTCGTTTAATTAACAAATTATTTAACCACGTGGAAAACTCTCACCGTGGGTAAGCAGTTCATTATCGTCTTTTCTATACGTATTTCAAAGATTGGGTAAACAACATATTTTTTCTTTTCAATTTAATTTCCCCACATTTTAGTTTTTCTTCTTTTTCAGTTGCAATTGCAGTCGTTTTCAGACTGCCATAAAATTAAGCACCTTCGAACATAAAATTAAAAATAATATTCGCTAATTGTACATTTAATTAATGCATTTCAGACGACTTGACTATAGAGGTCCATTGTACAGAAAATAAAGAAATGACTGGTGTCACATCGAATTACAACTGATGATAATATATTATTATTATAATTTTAATACACTATAGACAGATATGAGAATGAGCTACGATTTAGGCATTACTCGTCGGGGATTTCAGGAGTGATGATAGAATATTAATGATAATCATGTAATGCCAATGAACTAATGATTGTAGTTAATTATTTATGAGTAGATTATTTATGACCCATATACATTGTACATTAAAAGTTAATTACAAAAACCAGAAGCTGCTCGTAAAATTGCAATAAACTGACATAGGGTAGTTGATAAATTAATATTAATATTACAATATATTACAGTGGAACATTGTAAGCGTAATGTAATACGCGGTTAATAACACATCACGTCTGTTTCCCCGAAGGGGTGGGGGTAGCGGTGTACACACCCCCACTTTTCATCAGGCACGCCCGACTTTGAAATAGGGTGCTAGCCTATTGCGATTGACCTAGCACAAATGAAAATTCCGAGTTACTAATAGAAATGTACAATTACTAAAATTTCGTAGCGCCCAACTCGGGATCGAACCCAGGTCAACTCGCTTGGCAGTCGCTTGTAACTAGACAAATAAAGCAGTCATGAACATAATGTTTGCTATGAAAATTGTGGGCTGAAAAATTGAACTCATTGTGATGCGGTTGTAACTCACGATGTGTGCAGTTGAGAAGCGATCTAAGGTATATAAAAAATAAAATGTATGTCATAAAACGTCTGGTTTCATTTTGCGAGAATTATTTTATTACTATTTAATAAGCTTTTGTAAAAATTTTAAGTATGTTGTAAACAATTAATGTATTTGTTTTATTAATTTTAGTCTAACGAAAATTTTTTTTCACTAAATGTGAAATTGATAACAAAAATTTCAAAAAAAACTTGTGTTCTTCTACAACTTTTAACCTGTTATTGAATAAAAATCGTCAAATTCGATTCAGCGATTCAATCATTCAACACTGTGTAGAAGGAAATATTAACTTTTCCATATTCAATTTACCTACACATATTACTATACGTTTTATCAAATTTTAAATCATGATCAAAAAATACATAATATGTATTTATATTGCAATGACTATAGGTACTTGAAACAATTCAAGCAATGTACTTTTTATTTTTCGTTTGGGTATAAGGTGGTTTGAGTTTGAAGAATTAGGGGGTGTCATGATTCCAATTCGCCATGTAATCTTATTGCTTCAAGGCAGGCAAGAATTTCGTTATTAGCCGCGCAGTATATTAAAGTAAGAAAATTCATATTTTGCTCTACCGTTGCTGCATTATA
Source organism: Jemadia pseudognetus (assembly GCA_018244755.1). Classification (NCBI taxonomy): domain Eukaryota; kingdom Metazoa; phylum Arthropoda; class Insecta; order Lepidoptera; family Hesperiidae; genus Jemadia; species Jemadia pseudognetus. Next base: position 2,709 of record DWTO01004157.1, read on the forward strand.
AAACTTATAATCGAAAACTAATTATAAGATGCGATAATTTAATATTATTACGAAAAATAATTAAATAATTCCACGCTTTTATATACCGCATCTTACAACCCATCAAGAGTCAAATAGCTTTGCCTATCGGCTAACGACTAGGGATCAAGATACACTGGTAAGTAACAATGTCCACCAAATTATAAAGGATTATACCGGAAGTGCTCAAACTTTCGGCTAAAAGCTCTGTTTTATAAAATACAACAGGTAATTTAGCACGTTAATAATTATGATAAGGATTCTATAGTATGTATCATACATACATACATATTTTCACGCCAGAACCCTCACGGGGTAGGCAGGGACTAATAATATCTCATCCCAAACTTAACAGAGGTTGTGCTATAGTGACCACACAGCTGATAAGCTCCACATGTAAGATTCTACACACACACACACACACACACACATGAAAAACGTTAAATTAAAACACAGAAGATATACCCATGTTGATCGTTCAATTATTTTACTAATTGGAAATTAAACCCACAACCTGCCTCAGCAGTCAGATTTACTAACCGCTGGACTAAAAGGGCAGTCTGTAACCGGAAAATTGTCATAGATATAATCAATAGGAGGGAACAAAAACTTCTTAAGAATTATAACGAATCACTGATCAATTGGCGACGATTAGTCCATGGGTTATAATTTAATCATCAGTGGGTTGAAAGACCTATGCCGGTTGTCTCTGGGTATTATCTTTACATCATAATAAAGTTCCACGTAAACACACATAAAAGTACTATCGCAAAGAAAAGCGTAAGTACAATTTCACGTAAAAGTCCGGCAGACGGAGTTTGCTGTTCTGTCGCAATCAATCATAAACTTGCGCGCAGAAACGTATGTACAGTCGCCTAGACAATTGCGAAATATATGAATTGTTTTTTTTATTTCCGTTTTTATCTAAGTAGTTATAGCAAAACTATTGTTGTTATAATATATTGTGTTAGGGCATGTGAAAAATTTTCAAAAAAAAGCAGGTACGGTCATAACCAGGCGAATCCTGAGAAAAGAGTTCAATCACATTTCTACACATATTATAATAAGAAATAAACATCGCCTTACACTCGCGCCAATACGCTGAAATGTGTACCATTGTACTTAAACACTTTCTGGGCGTATTCTTTTTCTTTAAGCAGCAAATGGTCTATGATTCGCAGAAAGAGGTCTCTTTACGACGCTCAAAGAAACGTTAAATACAAAAAAAACACTTTTCTAATTTAAATTTTCTAGTAGTGGTTCGGAGTCTGGATATGTGCCCGATGCATGGCGATAGGCTCACCACCTATTCCATACTGGGACGTAAACGTAACCGGTGACACGTGGGAGTGTTCTGCATTCCTCTGCCTACCTCTTCGGTGATTACAAGCGTGAAGTTACATTTTATGCTATAATACTATGCTACTATGCTATAGTAACGCAACATTGACATTTTACGCACACATAAATAATCAATTTTTGGCCTTGCTCGATGAGTGACATTGCCCATCTCTCTATGCTATATCTATGGTTTACAAACGAGTTATGGTGATTTATTAACAAAATTATAAAAACACGATTTACTCGCTATTACCCGGAAACTTAATGTTTCGTATGTCTGCCATCATCTGTTATGTTGGGAATTTGGGAGCCTGAACAAAATATAAGTTTTGTAACTTTCAAATAATGTCTAAAACATTGATATATGATATAAAATTTTGGAAGTGAGGCATATGTATTTGTTTAAAGGTAGAATAAGCAGAATTTTACAGAAATATTTGAATATATCGTTTTTGAGTGCTTTGCGTCATATCAGTCTTTAAATATAAATTATTTAGCTTGGTAACACTAAAATCCTCGTCAAAAAAAAATGCCGCTGCAGAAAAGAAACGTATCGATAAAGGTATATTGAAAATAATTGTTTCTTATCCAATCCGGCATATCGTACAGTAGTACTTAAAATTAAACTCATCTAGTATCGCGAAATCCACAACTGATTAAGTACAAGGAGTAAACCAATACTTTGTGTTCTAGGTTGGTTTCCTGCGTTGACAGTGGAATTCGCGTATTTTTCTTTACGTGTGAAGTTTGTTGATATAAAATGTTTGAAATGGTAAGCATTACATCTCAATTAAGTATCAATACTGACATAGAGAAAAATGAAAAGTTTCGTGTGCACATAACAAATACAACGAGGTCGTTCCTTTTCTTGCAGAGTAACGCTGAACCTATGCAAGTGGACGTTCCGCTCGAAGACAATGAAAATAATGAGACGGAATGTTACGTGGTTGAGAATCCCACCTTGGACTTGGAGACATATGCAGCCTCCTACACGGGATTTGCCAAGCTGTACAGATTAATGTTTGTGTCAGACCATTGCCCTTCACTTAGGTTAGAAGCTCTTAAAATGGCTATCACTTATGTCATGACTACCTATAATGTAAGTCTTTACCAAACTTTACACAAGAAGCTAGCCGAAGCCATAGCATCTGCTGGCTTGCCAGATGTTGCTCTACAGATGGGTTCTCAAGACATTCCTGTGCTGGATAGTATTTGGATTGAATCAAAGACCAAAAAGGCTGCTATTAAATTAGAAAAGTTAGATACAGACCTGAAAAATTATAAAACCAATTCCATTAAAGAGAGCATTAGGAGAGGACATGATGATCTTGGTGATCACTACCTGGACTGTGGCGATCTGACCAGTGCTTTGAAATGCTACTCAAGAGCCCGAGATTATTGCACCAGCGGGAAACATATAATAATGATGTGTCTCAATGTGGTGAAGGTGTCAGTCTATCTGCAAAACTGGGCTCATGTCCTGAACTATGTGTCTAAAGCTGAGAGCACACCAGATTTCAATGAGGTTCCAGGGAAGGACTCAAACCAGTCTATACTGACACGTTTAAAATGTGCTGCTGGATTAGCCGAGCTTGCAACGAAGAAATACAAATCAGCCGCTAAACATTTCTTAGCAGCGAGCATTGATCATTGTGATTACCCAGAATTATTGAGCAGCAACAATGTGGCTGTGTATGGAGGCCTGTGCGCCCTTGCCACCTTTGATCGCTCTGAATTACAGAAACAAGTTATAGTTAGCAGTTCTTTTAAATTATTCTTAGAACTAGAGCCACAGTTACGAGATATTATCTTTAAATTTTATGAATCAAAGTATGCTTCCTGCCTAAGACTACTGGATGAGATTCAGGACAATCTCCTTTTAGATATGTATTTAGCACCTCATTTAAACTCGCTTTATATGCAGATTCGAAACAGAGCTCTGATCCAGTACTTCAGTCCATACCTCTCTGCTGATATGAGGCTGATGGCTGCTGCATTTAATTGTACAGTTAATGCTCTGGAAGATGAGCTCATGCAATTAATACTTGATGGTCAAATTCAAGCCCGTATTGATTCACACAATAAAATTCTGTATGCTAAAGATGTAGACCAACGAAGCACCACATTTGAGAGGAGTCTGGCTATGGGAAAAGAATATCAACGACGGACATCAATGTTAATTTTACGTGCGGCAATGCTCAAGAATCAAATACATGTTAAGGTATGAATTTCCAATATTTTTTTCAATTGTTAATAGTCATTTTTAGGACTTGAGGCTTAGGCTTATTATATTATATTATAGGCTTAGGCTAATTGAGGCTTTTTCCGAAGCGGTGGTAGTTTCATTTGACGTGCAAAATGTGTTTGTTATGAGCCAATTTTGAATAAATGATATTTGATTTGATTTGATTTGATATCTTTATATAAAACTTCAGTGCATTTCGTGTGGGACAAAATAGATGATGTACAAAATAGATGATTAGTACATTGACAAATCGATGTACTGATTGATGTACAAGAAAATTGAAAAGTCTACTATGAATCTACTACCTATATTAAATAATGTCATGAATAAATAATATATCTACATCCGGAACGCTGTTCTCATAGTGTGTTCTAAAGGTTCTAATTTACAGTCGAAAATGAAACTTCTACCAGCATTACATGGCGATTTCGAAAGTAATAAGTAACTCTTTACACCGGTTCACAATCAACCAAGTTTGGTTTACAGAAACCGGGTAAGAAACTTCGCCTTCACGGGGCCCGACTCCAGACTCGTTACCCGCCGTTACAGAAATCAGACACCAATTCAGAACATATAGTACTGGAACGCTCCAAGAAATTTCACCGTGACCTAATTTCCCGTCCCGACACATCCCTTCACTTATTTCCCTCTAAAAGCGAAAAATACTTTATGCGTCCCCGTTGGTCGATACGGGACGCTTAGAAAGTGAATTATCCTTTGGGGAGAGAAAGTAAATAAAATCCACCTCCAAATAAATGCGGCTAACAACCTACACGTACGCAATCATTTCGTTAAGAAAGTACGAGTCGAGTTATTTCTCTTTGCGCTGTTCGGAATGGTGAGGAAGTTGAGCCGCAAATCACTTTAACGTCAGGACGGACGGTCGACTTGGGCGGCTTAGTCCGCAGTTCACGTGGTCGCTGCATTCCTAACTTCTGCACGCATTATATATGCCAGGAAATCATAAATATAATATAGATTAAATTGCTTGAAACGCTAATGACCCGTGTGCTTAGAAAATGTTAATAGGCATTCTGTAAAGGCCTCGCGCAGGTTGGTAGACTTCTCGTGCCCTAAAACCTTTCTCAACCTATAAAACCTAAAAACATTTCGAATGTACAAGACAAGTTAACTTTTTACAATATTTTAAAGTTACTGAAGAGCCGGCCCTATACTAATGTTTCATGACTCTTAAAGACCTTTAGTTAGGTACTAGGTAGGTTAGGTAGGTTTAGGTAAAATGTACTTATTGTAATTACCGCTTACATGTTTCTTATAAACTTGTATTTTGAGGTCCCAAAAATTTTTTTTTAGGTCACAAAGACATGAAATGTATCGTATTCACTGCCTACCTGTGTAATCCCTCGCGTTACGGCAAAATACTAATAATATGTTTCAAAAACAGATATTTTAGAATGGCATTGTGCTAGCGAACTTCAATTATAAAGTCATTTATGTAATTACTAAGTAATTAACTAAGGGTAGGCAAAGAGCACCGAGTGAAATATTGGATCATTTAAGCCTTTTAAAAAAGAAAATAAATATAAATATAAATATTAAATATTATAATAAATATATTAAAAATATTAAAATTTAAATATTACGAAAAGCTACGAATATATATATGTTATAAAGTAAGTTCTTTCATATACTGGTATAAATTTATAACTGCATGATAGTTCTGACTATTATTTTCAGTCAAAAAGTGTATGGTTTACTTTCTAAGTACGTAATTTTATGTTTAACCGTCGAAACCTTTTTGATTATTTTGGTTAATACCTGGCATAAAACCAGGCGTATCGAGAAAGACGCCATACTCGTACTTGGAATATCTTAAATTAACCCCTTTAAAGTAGAATAACATTGGCGAATTTTATAAGAACTATTTAGGCCAGCTCGCTAACAAAGTTGCACAAGTATATAAATAAGATATGTATGTATTACATATTTATTGCGGATTATTCTAATATTCTTGAAATGAATTAAAATAAAAAATTGTTTCATAAAAAACAGCTTTCGAAAAAGAGATTTTTTGAAGCGAGTACTTGCTTAATACCACTCCTTTGATTCGCTGTTTAGCTTTTTGTACACTTTGTGAAGTAACGAAAACCTAATCCATTTTTATATCTGAATATTTCGATTTCAGATATTTTCTCAGAAAACACTCAATAATATATACCTACTGTGAGTCAATTGAGAAATTGTTGGCTGTAATTTTTTGATTCATATCAATCTTGACTGTAAACAACATATTAAACGTAACTTCACGCCTGTAATCCCCGAGGAGGTAAGCAGAGGAATACAGAACACTCCCGCGTTTCACCAGTTACGTTTACGTCCCTCTATGGAATAGGTGGTGAGTGTATAATAATATTAAATGTAATAGAATAGTAATATTAAATGTATTTTTATCAATCTAGCGCTAAAAATATTATAATCCTTCAAACGAAATACAGCTCGTTTACTTACACACTATTGCTACTGTTATACGGTACACTGTAAATATACAAATAAATGTCATTTGTGTAAGACATGGTATCCTATTCTTCGAAGCACGAGTTTCCGGTTGTTGCCAGTTTTAATGAGTTACAGTTTCTTAGTCCGAGGTTCTAAGGGAGGCTAGAAACTACAAACAGACGTACTTATAGACTATCTTCCTGTTTTAGCTTAAGCCTGCTCCGCGGAATACGTCCCCCTTAGATAATTCATTCGATGTTTTATATGCATACGTAGCATAGAAAATTGTTTACTAAGTTTATCACAAGAATTGATATAATATAGTGCTCCACGCGGGATGGTTTAAGCCAGCCATAACTAATTGCTCTCCGGACGCGGCGCTTTGAGTATGTACGCTTAAGAAATGAGTTGTTCACTTGGATGTGCCATATTTAAAATTCAAAATAGCCCAATTCTAATGCCCTCCTTATACTAGCCATACTCGTATTTAGTACAGTACGTTAGTTTGCACTCACTTACGAAATTTAAAATTAGAATTGTTTATATTTCTCTCAAGTAAAGAGCCAATCGCAAGACTATATTTATTTGAATTTACTGTCACAGTATTTAATGAAGACCTATGTGAATAGTCGAAAATAACATTTGTATTAATTGTTCTAGAAATAATAGTAGCTCGATCAGGGTTATTAAATGCATTGTTAACCATACTATTTATTGAAGACAGACAATGATTATGCAACCTTACATTATTTAATTGTATTTATAATAAACTGTTGCATGTTACAGTATTATAAATATTCTCTAGCCATATCCAGCGGCGAAATCCATCACTGTTCTTTGTCTGTACAGTATCTTAAGTGACACAAATAGGGCGCCATCTCTGGCTGCATACAGGCAATATAAAACGTGCTTCCGACTTATCGACTTGTCTCACTACGAACTGACAAACGATTTTGTTTTATGGAACTTTTATACATCACATATAAATGAATTCGTACTTGCGCGTCATTATATTTTAAAGATTTGCAATACATTTCAAGACGAAAATGGTCATGTAACTAGAGTGGTTCCATTCGGTCCTCGTTTCTTCTAAGACCATTCGGTATAGATACTTTCGACTTAGACCGGAGCGGTCTCGACAATTGCTTCTATCATCTTGCGATCAAAAATTTAATATGTTCTGTTTTCATTAGCCAAAAATATTTTTTAAGCTGGTAGTTAGAGTGTTATTGAGATAAACATGCGTGGAACTAGTATTCCAAATACCAAAGATACGACCCCGCTAATACAAACGCATCTTTAAACGAAAAGGTGCGATATTCCCATTGCACCCTGATCGGCTTAAGCAATAGCCATCAACGGACCCAAGAACGGACCTTTGTTGAACAATTGCTATAATCACCAAGAGCATCATTCTTAGCTCAGTAACAATGAATTTATTGCTGAGTCTATTCGCAACTGCGTCAAATGCAAGTCAATCGTAAACTTACGTAACAAACACATAGAGTACCTTTTTGGTTAACAGGGTCTTTAGACATAATTTACTTATTATTACTTATTTCACACATACAAATGTGTCTGCTGTACTGCTTAGCGACAATTTTACTGGAAGCTTTATCTGTTTCACGGCTTACAGTGCAACAATAACCTTATGATGGCCCCGATTTCATAGTGTGGGAGTGGATAACTAGGCAAAGGACATTATTTACAGCGGAAGATAGGATATGACGTGGCGAGAAGAGATTTTTAGTCATTTAACTGTAAGAAGCTTTATTAATTTATTTATAAGATTCTTTTAGTTTTGAAATTTGTTAATTCTCATTAAAATTATTTCGTGATCCTGATAACTAAAGATAGGTAAGATATATCTCACATGGTCGATTATCAAGAACAAATACGTCAAATTAGACAATAGCCTCAACAAACAAATTTCAAATTAGACAATAGCGTCATTAGACTTTATGATTTCATAAATTTTCACCAGTATATACCAATACGCATTCTACCTGCTCGATTAGGGACGTAAATTTTGATCATTGAATCTAATTGATGATTTACAACCGTAAAATACATTAGTTGTCGCTAAACGACATCACCGGTTGAAATTTTTCTGAACGTTACCATGATTAAAAAGCGGGACAAAATATTTACTATTTCAAGTTTACCAAAATGGGCGAGAGTGTATAAAGAGTATGTTTAATATAGAAGAAACACTGTATGTCTCCAAGAATATATTTGAAATTCACTGCTCTCTGCCTATCCCGTAAATGACCTGGTGTAAAGATGCAATGATAATAATAATAAAAATATCTTGGTATATCTCTACACACGGCTAACTGATCCCAAACTAAACGTGAATAGAGCTTGCGTTATGGTAACCAGACGGCTGATAAACAAATAAATATATACTTTAATAGATATTTTTACACACAGAACAAATACTTGCTGCTCATCACAGATATGTATTTTTATTTTAGGTGGGAATCGAACCCACGACCCCCTACGCAACAGTCAGGTTCACTAACCATTGAAGTAGCGGGTCAGTCGAATGATACAGTAATAATTTAAAAGTAGGTCATATCTTCGCTTTGACCATGTCGCCTTCTGTGTTGCACATTTTGTTTTGTCCAATAATATATTTAACGCCCACGAACAGTGGCTGTTCTTCTGCGGTGCGCGCGTTGCTTGTTCCGCGCCGCTGAACACGTTGCGGCTTGTCCGTGCCATTCGCTGCTTGTTTTACCGTAATCTGGGACGATACGGTACGGCGTCGTTCTAACAAAATGCGATGATGCTACAATCGAAAATTCGCGCGAATTTGTATTTTATAAGTATTCTATTAAATTGAGGCTATGGGCTATCGCCAGTAAAATTACTTTATAAACGTAACTTCACGCCTGTACTCCGAAGAGGTAGACAGAGGAATGCAGAACACTCCCACGTGTCACCGGTTACGTTTACGTCCAATTATGGAATAGGTGGTGAGCCTATCGCCATGCATCGGGCACATATCCAGACTCCGAACCACCACTAGAAAATCTAA
>DWTO01004158.1:0-11807 GCA_018244755.1 Jemadia pseudognetus
CCGTACCATCCTCGCAATACGCTTATTCAGGTATGACCTCTCTGACGAAGTGGTCCCAGAGTTTTCCAGGATTCCCGAATTTTATAAATCCGGGTTAATTGACATATTCATATTTTTATAATAACGCTTAGAATTTCTTCGCCCTTTTGACCACTGCTCATGACATATAGAATAATTAAATATGTATATGTATTTGTTACGTACTTTAATGAATGTCATTTTATTTCATTTAACTCTATTTAACTGTGTATATAAAGAGAATATGCAAATAAATGTGAGAAAAATTTATAATACTTTAGATTTCGGTATGCAATAAAGATTTTGAATAGATTTAAGTAAGTTTCGGTTTCGGCCGAAACTGAGAGCGAGGCCAAAAGTTCGGTTACGGTTTCGGTTTCGGCTGAAAAACCAGTTTCGGTCGGACACTAAAAAATACAATATTCTGTCGGTAAAATTTGTTCGTTACAAATATATGTAGTGACGCCTATGGGCCGCTGTCGGCGGTCAGAGTAAAATATGTAGTAAGAAATATTTTTTTCATTAAATTTAATCAACTCTGACTATTTCTTGGCTAAATATATGAGTTATTGACTGTTGAGAGCATTTTTATTACGTGAGTTTATTTGTCTTTGAATTAATTATAAGATTGCTTTTGTTTTGTTTTATAATCAACTTTTAAATTAGCTTTGACTCAGAGTGTTGGAAACGAGATTATTTGTACAATAAGCAGAGGTTTCTTCCCATGTAATTTAAAATAGGGTTGACGGGTTCGCCGGCGCTGCGTGCCAACCTTACCATACGTGGGCCGCTTGTCAGTTTGCACTGACTTTAATGTGTAACAAAGTCATTATTTAATCTAACTCCACGTCAATAAATGTAATAAAATAACAAAACGAAATCTATAGGTACATATTTTTTTTTAAAAATAGGAATTGCTTCATCACGTGAAACAATATCAAAAAATTGGTTTTAAAAGTGTTGTTGTTTGTTTATTCATTTTGCAAATAGTATAGTGTCCATTTTACTTTTAATAAAAAACGACTTGTGGACGAGGTCCAACTCGAGAATACTTTTTACATTAAGAACATGGAAATAGTTTGATAAGAATTGTCAGAAAACAAGTTTGTGGCGGAAGATAACATATTAACGGCCTTAATATTGTTCACTGCCCGAAAACGTTGTCGGTTCAAGAACTGTTAACACTGGCATCCCAGGCTCTTATTGGAACCGAAAACAAACGTCAGTGGAGTTGGTGTCGCGACCACTGACGACCATATCTAGGAAGAAGAACAGCAGGAATAGTGTAAGATTTAACTAAATGAAGAATTCTTAAAACGTAACATCACGCCTGTAATCCCCGAAGAGGTAGGCAGAGGAGTGTAGAACACTCCCACGGTTCACCAGTTACGTTTAAATCCCGCTATGGAATAGGTGGTGAGCCTGTTGCCGTGCACCGGATACGTATTCAGACTCCGAGCCACTACTGGTAAATTAAGTTAGAAAAATTTAATAGCGCCCGATCCGGGATTTGAACCCAGGACCTATCGATCACCAATCGCGCTTGCAGCCAACACGACCAACGAGGCAGTCAAATAAATCATGGGTAGAATATTTATATGTAATATATAATGTTGAGTTCGAATCACTCGTCTCTTAGCAGACTACATCTGGCAAACGCTGTCTGATCTACGAGTATGTTTGCATTTAATCAAGTCGGAATCAAATAACAAGTCAGCTAGCTAGTCGTAACACTGTATTTAACATGAAACAATTCCTTCTCTTTGTAAATCACATATCGCGTACTTATAATTCGTTATCTGAAAGCGGATGAGTCTGTGTGGGCCAGCTCCAGACGTATAAATAAACTGTTCCCACGAAACCTCGAACACAAATAGATAGCTGTCTTACATTTAGATCATTAACAGAAAAATAGATAATGTGTACAATGAGAAATTCAGCAGAAGTCCTTAAAATTTTGGAAATAATGGTACCTATATACGTTTCATAAAGTTGTAACCAGTGAAACATTGTCCACTACTTGTCATACATGCAGGATTATAATTTAGGATATTGGATTCTGGTATGTGTGATTAGGAATAATTAAGATGTAGGATGTTATGATGTAAAATGTAGGGGTGGGTATCATTTCATATGCCCAACAATTTAGGATCATTGACAAAATAATTTACCACATATTATAATAACCTGATTCTATTCGACCTCGCAGCCACATTAGGCCACAGCGATTGCTTAACTCACCTTTTTATTTCCACGCCCCTATACCCCGAAGAGGTGGATAGAAGTGTGCAGGAGACTACCACTTAACTTACTTCTGAAATAAGAACTAAAGTAGACATTTCTGGTTTAGTTTTAAGTGACTCGCCCTGACTCGCCCAGCCAATCGTAGCAGAAATCAAATGTCCACGTGGCGCGCACGGCACACCTGCGCGGCGCCCGAGTTGTGCGAGTGGCGGCTAGTTGGCGGTCAATGATCAACTGTTACTTTCGTTGAGCAAGGTTTATCGTCATGAATCTCAACTGCTAACATTGACCCCTCTACAGAGGTCTCCACGCTGGCTACGGGGGCAGATGTTATTTGTAACATTTCTATTCATTGCACGTTATCGCGATGTCGAAGACATGGCGCAAGCCAGGATGCGTTGTTATTAATGATCGACGAAATAATAATGACTTATTTTACTAATATAAGTAGGTACTTGTCAATTTCGAACGCTTCTATAAAATCCTTAGTCCATATAACTCCATGTTGGAGAACATTAATGACTGGATTTACTTAAACTAAACGATACCTACTAATTATATAACTGATTTCTTTGTTTTAATATGTATAGTATGTTGTCTTGGCAAGTTCCATTACGTGTGGGATGAATGTAAACTAGTCACATAAATAACTAAAAACGATCAACTGAAGTCCAATTTATGAAATAAAACAAATGAGTTGAACAAAACGACAATTTTTTTATTTATAATGAATGCGTAGTAACGTAACATCACGCGTGTAATCCGCGAAAAGTTAGACAGAGGAATGTAGTATACTCCGACGATTCACCAGTTACGTTTACTTTTAAATATAAACTATAGAACACTGCTTTTATTCTCAAATAGTAATATTTCACTTATCCTGTATTACTCATGAATGCAGAAAAGTAAAAAGTAAATGAAAAGAGTAAGTTGATGATTATTTCATATATTTTATGATACTTACACGTAATTGAGTTATACGTTACGCCTAGTGCCATCTAGGGGCATGTTAAGTTAAATTTAATTCATGTAGCACTCACTACTGTGTAATGTTGAAACCATCATAAACGAGGATGTAGCGTTTGTGCTAGTATTTGTTATCGCCACGAGATGGCTCTACATTCTTTCTATTAGTCCTACTGCTTATACCGGAGCGCTACTTGCATAAAAACAATTGAATTTCCACCATCTAAATAATGTTTACCGTACTTGATTCTTAAAATTTGTGTTAATTAATATGCCCGAGTCCATTTTAATTAGTCTGGCGATCTCATTGATTAATTTTTTAACTGAATGAACGAAGAAAAAATAAAAGAGTGTGGCTTAGAGCAGAAAGTACAAACAATTTTCAAACCATGTTATCGTCCAAATATTCTTTTTTAAGTCTATATATATATATATATATAGACTTAAAGTAGTATATATATATATATATGTATGTATATATATGTATGTATATATATGTATGTATATATATATATGTATGTACATATATATAAGTATGTATTTCTACATATTTTTTTAAGTTTACGTGCCGTATATTAACGGAACAAATATACACTGACATTAGTCATTTAAATATATTTGTTGAATTATCAAATATGTTACACTCTTGGCATAATTATAGTAAATACAATTGAAACGAAAATCAAAAATAACTTCTCGATAACTTGTGTAAAGTTTATCGTAAACATATATGTATGGAGGAAACACAACAGTATTTATAATGACTGCCTGCTTTATTGTTTCAATTTTAACAACAGCAATACAATTAACTGATGAAAACGCTTAAAACTCTATTATGATTATCATTTTTTCATATTTTTAAGTTTGATTATAAACGTCTTATGTATTTATTTATTTATTGTTCACTCTCTAAATGACCTCTCCGAACCTTCTACCATTCTCTCTTCCCACTTGAAGTAGGATAAGGATTTATTATATCGAAAATCACTCGTCTAAGTATATAATTATATACAAAATCTCATTGCAATTTTGTGATTATATAATTATAATAATTATTAATTGAAACTTAAGTAATGTAATGAATGTATAGTATAATTTATAAATATAAATTATAACAATCTAGTCTTTTTTAATGGTTTTTTTTGTGACAGTAACATATTGAGACTAGGATTTTTTTTGTATTTTCATTTAAGTTATTTAAGTTAGGAATTTTTATTTTAGTGAAATGAGATTCTTTTTTAGATCATGTCTGTAGTTTTTACCGCACGTGACTCACGCTCGATGAGCGGCCATTTTGTGGTTCCGCGCCCGGAAATTATACAATGAAAATGGCGCTCGTTGCAATGAAATGTATAAGTGTAAGGAAAAAATGTATTTTTGTCTGTCGTGTTTTTAATGTGACGGAGAGAGAGAGAGAGAAAAAAATAAAATATGTTTGCGCATCCAAAGAACCAACGTACGTCGTCATTGTATCGTGTGTCAGCGAGCCGAATGAAAATGTATTAATTAATTAGTAAAATTAGCGTTTTTTTTTATATTATTATCATTAATATGGATAATAATAATACTATTATTTAAAAAATTTAAATAAAAAAATGTGTACCAGAAAGAACTGATTGTATATGCTTTTTTTTATATAATTAGTGTGTATAAAAAATGTGTTGTGTATTAAATAAATAAATGGGAACGTAAAAAATATATATGTAACAGTCGAGTCACACACTAGGACACACGAACACACCCACATTCCGACGTTTTGTTGTAAATATATATATCTGTACGCCTAAATTGTTTCCACGCGTTCTGTAATATTTGTAGAAACGTCTAGAATGAATTCGAACGAAATTTTCATTCTCATATTTTATACATCGTGTATAAAACAAATTACAGTGAGTGCGATCCACGTGAAGTGTGCGCGACGCTTCATAATACAAACGAACAATTGGCCGAATAACCTAATAATTATGTCAATACGAAATTTAACGAGATTCGCCCGTAGTTTAAGCATGTATATTGTTAATTACATCTCTCGAGGATGGTGTATCTCGATTTAGGCGTAGATTTTGCTAAATTTGAAATACGAAAATGTTCGCATTTTATACATACTTTTAATGAAGCGTTATATACCACTTGTAATTTACACGTACATATGTACTTGAGGCGTATATTTATCTTCCTCGATGCAGTACTGTGTTGCAACTGTCTTCGTCTTATAATATGTATCTATCTATAAACCTACTGATCTGTATATTTCCCGCGCAGGCCGCTCACAATGTTAATAAAAACCAACTGACATATTTGAAATAAATTCCTCTATTCATTGATCAAGCCATGTGTTGCACTGTGACTCCCGGGTACCGTGCTTGGCTGAGCCGATAAGTGGTCAATTTACATTTTAGTACCAATATTTTACTAGATTTGAAATAAGTAAATTTTCTTTAATGTAACACTCTCGCAAAGGATTCAATAAATGTAAAGAGTAACTTTAAATCATGATCAGAACATATACAGATAATGTCGGTTGGTTTAGGTTTTATTTGAGAGCAGAAAAATGTAATAATTATCAATGATATAATCTTAAATTGACGCTAATTCTCACTTGCCACTTTGTAACGACATAAAAGCCAAAAAAAATTTGCAAACGTTATAATAAATGGATAAGATATATTGTCACGACTATGGATGATGCCAGGGGAAGGGGGAGAGGGGGTGAGGGATAAAGCAGACGCAAATGTTGCAATGTGGTAAAGTGGGGGACGTTAGTGTCAACGTACCGTACTCCCGACACCCGCATCGCTTGTGGCTTGCGCGGGCACAGGCTCGTGGCGTCGCCGCTGCGATTACATATGTATACCGCTCACGTGCTTCACTCGATTGTGTACTCTCAGTCAATATACCTTAAGGCTATTATCCATTGTACTAACCGCGCGTAGTCGCAATAAGCATCACCTATCGCATTGTACTCTTGTCGTATATTCGTTATTGTCGATGGCGTACCCAATTTTATGAGTTTGTATTTAATACTTAAATTATTGTCTAATATTTAATTGCAATTACGTGAAATTATCTCAACACTTATTTTATGTAAATATCTAAATAAAGAAAAATTGAATGAATTTTGTTTATTCTTTATGTTTGTCTCCAACGGTGTGTTTATATGGAGGTAGATATGAGATGACAATATTACCTCCACTTTGTTTAAAATTTGGTCAAAAATTGGTGGTATCCAACATAGGCTTTTTTATAAACTATTTACTTTATTCCTGTTCGTAATAGGTATATTTTTATGTATAAATTGTAGATTTATATAAAGTATTATTTGGATTTTACTAACAAAAATAAATTTTCAATGGATTTTTGTAGCTTCCTAATACACAAAAATATGCTCCAAGTGTAGAACGGTTCTCCAACAAGAGTAGAATATTGTTTGTTTCACACGAGAGCCACTCGTGGGTACATTTGTGTTTAGTTAAAGTATTCGGTAAAGCGCGCCCAATGTGCACGGAAAGGTCGGATCTAATGTTGTAGACGTACAGATTGATATCAAAGGTTAGTCGCGAGATTCAAGGTTCTATTCTTCTAGAATGCATTCGTTACCTACGTGGTGGTCATATCTGTGCGAACACTGCAAAACAACGACCAATATTATGGATATACAAGTTACTTGTTCCGTTCGTGAGCGGTCGCTAGCGTAACTGCTGATTGAGGGGTCCTAAGTTCGATTTTCGGGTCGAATACTATCAGGTTATCTAACTTAAAAATCCTAGTATTAGCTAGGATTATAGGTCACAACTTGATTACTACTATCATTGATACACTGTTGTCCTAGGCCTGGAAAGAGTCAATTATTTGTATAAGGGTGCAAATTATATAGAAAAACAAAAAAAAATCTTTACGAATAAGATTTATTGGGCGCGAATTGCGATCGTCAAAGAACGTGCCGCATACTTCGTAACAACACTGTACAAGGCAATTTTGTGTATACAAATACAATTCGCACGAAAAGCAAAAACACGTCCAAAATTATTACTATTATTATCAAGCATACAATTGAGAACTGGCTGCCCGTGTTTTACTGTATAAGGGTTTTATTCGAAAATTCCTGAAAATCATTATAATTAAATACACTTTACATTAAAATTAGTAAAAATATACAATGAATAATAAAATATATCCATCCTTGCCTTTCGCTTACAAAATCTGCTTACTTCATCGTCAGCCAGCTGTATCTGCTCTAGCGCGTTGCTCTAAATTACAGTAATTTAACGTAACATCGCGTCTGTAGTACCCGGAGAGGTAAGCAGAGGAATGCAGAACACTCCCACGTTCCACCAGTTACGTTTACGTCCCACTATAGAATAGGTGGTGAGCCTAATGCCATGCACCGGGCACAAATACAGTAAGTTAAATGTGCTTATTAACATCCAATACATAATATAGCCAACAAGTTTGCAATATACATATTATATAGCTATAAAATTATCAAACCGCAATAAGTACGTTAAACATCAAATTTATACATACACAAGCATTTAAACAGGAATGTGGTTGTAGAAAAAAAAACTATCCATTTAAGTATCTTTTCTATATCTTGGACGTTTCTTTCAACTGAAAAATAAGAAAGCGTTATGACTATATAATAAAAGCGTGCAACATGTAACATAGTCGACTAATACGGGCTTTAGTTATGACTTCCACGACCAAAAATGAAATATTGATCGTAAAATATAGAAAAAAAACACCATGTATAAATCAATCGTTCGACTTTTTGTCGAAGAATATTCTGAGTTTCAATGTTATTGTAATGAAAAGTAATTGACGGAATAATGTAGGACATTAACTGTGAGGAAACTTAGAGGCAATTGAACGGGTCATGGTTAAGGTCAGGACCCGACGTCAGAGCACGACGCGCCCCAGAGCGCAGACAGTCACCATCGTCGCGCCGGGATTGTCTTCCAGTTGTGTAATCGCTAGTCTAAAAGGTACCCGGCGGACCTCTTAATCGAAATAGTAAAAAAAAACATATGTATCTATATAAATAAATAAATATAATACTTGCCAAAATACATTTCAGTAAAATGCATCTGATGACGTCATAACCGCTCGATAGGAGGAATGAAAAATAAATGTTTAAGGACAGATACAAAATTTAGAGATCTGGATAATATATTTTCTTTGAGGTATAATGTGGAAATGGTCAGTCCTGTTATGTGACATGTTGAGTCGAACACCAGTTTCGAGGGGTTGGTGTTCGTGGCATACCAAATGAACAATGTGTTTGTAAATCATTAAATAACAATCTATTTTGAATTGGATCTAACAAAATAGTGGATTCCAAGAATGCTTTCAGCCATCACCAGGTGGTATTTGTTAGCAAATCTACCCAATAATAAATATAATTACAATACATTTCAGTGCAAGGACACTCATGCGTACGGAAGATTAAAAGCATTCAATTCAATTGGGTACAAAATATAAAAAAAATACAATTTCACTCAAAGTGGGTTCTCCAGAACACAGCAATTATATAAAGTGTATATATGTATACTCGATTATTTACTATAATACATTCACTAACATTAATTCCTATGTAATACGCAGTGAAAGGAATAACTCTCTAAATGACTTTTATTATTAATAACAGTTAGATTACAAATATTTAAATGCATACATTACTGTTAGGATTACGGAATAAGAGAAAAAGTATGTAGTACTTTAGAACACTAAGACTTCTACAACGTCTCGCATGAGGCAAGTGCTCAAAGATTATACAGTGAGGTAAGAATCGGTGACAACTTTATTTCAATTCAATGTATGATCATCATCCCCCAGGAGACGATGACAAGTCACAAGCTACATGAATCCGTTTCATTCATAATTGTCCCCCAACCGGGGGGTCGCTGATGGCTGGTAGGGAAACATGAGGCTTGCCATTCACAGGCATTTCAGACCCACAGAGCTGTTTGTGGTACCCCAATATTTTATTCACTTGTATTACTGGTAACACTGGCAACTCGGGGTTAACACCATCATACCATCTCCCCTAAAAGCACTAGCCCCATGGGAAACATCCCCCAAAAATTGCACATAAAGATATTTTAATAATTGTTTGTAATTTAATAGTTTATAATGTCAAAACCTAAAACTCCCTATCGTAAAGAGGAGGTGAAAATCGATTTTTCTCTTGTTACATAAAAAGTTAAGTCAAGATGATGTTAGCTGAGTCCAAGTTATATTTTTAATCAACATTGTTATTGTATGCAGGAATAATAGGCACCTCCTCTTTGAGTATGCAATCTGTTCCACGTTTGTTCCCAGTTTTGATTGGTACGACAAGTACAATCAAGGTTTTAATACTGCACATGCCAAGGAATGAAACTGATTGGAGATTCTGTGTTCCGATTAGGCAAACATTTGAAGTAGTAACTTTCTTTAATAAAATATTGATATGATTGAATCAATACAAGTGCATGAAGACCATGTGTCAGAGACACAGAGACCATATTTTCCATCACTGACATATATTACTACGTCTAAACACAAAGTCAACATGTCTCATTTTATGTGCCTCATCATTACAAGTAGAACACGATGCATGTGACAGTTTATTTTCCTCGGCATGTAGTCAGTCTCAAGCATACAATGACTGTGCTTCTTATCGAAGCACAATCAAATACGTTTCCGGCACTACCACCTGGCGCTCAAAGCAAGCGCCGGTGTGGGCGGTGGGTTCTCAATCAAACTGGGATACAAACGGCCGCGAGGTATCTAGTCGGCCTTCCGGGGCCTTCGCTTGCGGACCTCTTGTTTGTCATCCTTCTCCTTGGTGTCGCCAGCGCCCTCTGCCGCCTTCTTCTTCTCCTTCTCTTTCTCGTCTTCCGAAGTCTGAAAAGAGAGTGAAATTGTATTCATAAAGTAAACATATAATTAGTTACATACACATACATGTTATGTAGATAGATAGATAGATAAACATTTATTCCATCACACACAAATAAAACAACAAAGAAAAGACAAATACAGAGACAAATCATGCAATAATAAAACAACATTAAAATCTGATCAATCAAAATCAAAAATCAACAATCAAAAATGTGATCTGTTGCTCTGGTATTTGTAATTAATCATGCAGTTGCAATAACAGATCTTTGGTTACTTCATCGTTCTCATCTTCAAGCTTTTTATTGACCCACTGTTGGACAAGGATCTTTCTCGAAATGAAGAGGGTTAAAGTTGTGGTGTGCAACGCTGGGCAAGTGTGTGTTGACACACTTTACATGCCTTACATAACATTCTAACTCTAAGGTGATCATGTCTCCTTGCTTGAAGTTTTCCTTCACCTTTACAACAAGCGACAGACAACCTATTCAGTTATTCAGGAAATTCTAAATAAATCGACCAGCGCACATACCTCAATTGCGTTCATTCATATTCAGTGTTAAAAAAAAGCAGAACAAACATGAGGTTTGTTGAACATCGGCTTGCCAGTTTGAGGCTCAGCTTTAAGATTACAAATCTTAGTTACAAAATAGTTAAACCTCTTTAATTGTGTTCTATGTCCATGTGAGATTTGTTGTCACACACCATAACTTTTAGGACTCTTTTAAAGTAAGAAAAACCGTAATATTGATATAAAGTAAATTGTTAAGTATTACACCAACAGTTATCACAAGTTAGATGAGATAGGTCCCAATTACAAATCACCTAATCTGGCAGTGGGTTCCAGGACAACTGATGCAAATATAATTTTAAAAAATACATCAAGACGAATACTCGTGATTTTTGTCCAAAATAAACGACATCACATTTGAGTTATGAGTATGTTTCTGACCCTGAGAGGAGAGCCACGTCCAACAGTGACACATTAAAGGGCTGATGCTCCTACAGACTTACGTCACTGGGCGAGTTCTTCTCTTCATCGCTCACTTCGTTCAGGTTGTCGGCGTCGTCCAGCAGGTCGTCGTTGATCAGCTCCTGGGGCAGCCGCACATATATGTTTGATTAAAATCGTTCAATTGGTGCAATGGATATCAACCCGACTGTTAAGTCAGAGGATGTGGCTTCGATTTATAATAATTGGCTGATAAATACATGTTTATCTTGGAAATGATGAATAGACTGGAATGTATTCAGAAATTCATATTGAAGTTCATCTGCTTAGTTACCATTACATAGCTCCTACAAAATTCGGGATTAGATGGCTGCGGATCACACAATTTACTGTATGTTGAGAATTATGAACAGATAGGATTGATGTTTAGTGGTGAGTGGTGTTGAGTGGTGAGTGGTGTTGAGTGGTGAGTGGTGTTGAGTGGTGAGTGGTGTTGAGTGGTGAGTGAACAGATAGCAGCGAGCGTCGCGAGCACCTGCTCGTCGGCGGGCGGCGGCGCGCGCTCGGCGCGGCGCGGCGGGTACAGCAGGTCGATCACGCACACCAGCACCTGCGACAGCGGCCGTTAATGCACGTGTGGCTGAGCAATACATATCTAATTCCCTTCATGGCTTCAGTAAAGGCTATTAATACATTTACAATATAAAAGCAGGCGCGCAACTTCGCATGGAATTCAACAATGAAAGTA
>DWTO01004159.1:0-11807 GCA_018244755.1 Jemadia pseudognetus
CTGGTGAAACGTGGGAGTGGTTCTCCATTCCTCTGCCTACCTCTTCGGGGATTACAGGCGTGAAGTTACTTTTTTTTATACACATGGAAAAAGCTAAAACTACTTTATTATACGACACGTCAAGACACAATATGAGACGACGGGTAAATAATTCATATCTGCGGTTATTCTGCTTACATAACTTCCCGCCCTTCGAGTGTCTTCCATCCGCCCCAGAAAGCCACTTGGTTTTTGCAGAACATGACAGATGATGATAATAATATAGCTAAGATAACGTCACACCTATAATCCTCGAAGAGGTAGGCAGAGAAGTGTAGTACAAGTCCACGTTTCACCAGTTACATTTCGTCTTACCATAGAATAGGTGGTGAGCCTATTGTCATACGCCGAGCACTGGATTTTTGTTAGAACTAAAAAGTAATAATTAGGGTTAAACATAAAAATTAAAAATTGTCTGTACGCGCTAAACATATCGCAACAAAGCAATAAATTATATTTAGACTATGCGTTGATGAATCATATTATGTTATATTTATTACAAAAATATAAAAGCTACATTCGGAACTTCAATACATTCGATGAATCAAAATCAATTCTTTGTTGTCGCAACTATTGGGACAGTCTTACAAATTTTACATAACATAATTTTTTTTTTCAAACTAAAGAAGAAATCAATTTTCTTCCGACGCGTAATTTCCACGTAGCATGTTTAACAAAACGTTCACACCCAATTCCAAAAATGTAATGTATCTGCTTTCATTTCTCATTTGTAATACGTTTCGTGTCATCAAGGCGCGCTCTGTGGCCGCCGCTATTTGTATACGGCTTCAAGTAGTGCGTGACGGATCATATCTTACGACAGGCCGCCAACAAAAAGGTGTAGTATTTTTATGTCCTGACACTTAAAATATATAAGGTTAGGTATAAATATAATGTATAAAACACGAAGGTAAAATTTTATTTCTTCAGTATTATTAAAATTTCTCCTTTATTTCTCCGAAACAGGAGGACAAAGGAATGTATTACTTTCACTTTTCACCAGTTCTGTTTCACTGCCCACGGTAAAGAAGGCTAGCTCATAATATGTTCTATGGAATAGAGGATGAGACAATACACATTTATTTATTCTAATTGGTAGAGTAACTGCTTTCTCCTGTTGTTTAAATTGTTAGATAATAATCTCTCTAATTAACTTTATCACAGACAAAAAATAAAACGTTATTCTCAATTTAAACCTTAATTTAACATAAGGGCCCATTTTGTCGAATTGTATTATGCCACAGAGAAAAACGTGGCCGTTAACGAAAAAAGTGAGTAGGAAATTGTAATTTTTGGTGATTATACTAAATGGCATTAGCGTAGATTAGAATCAAAATTTTTAGCCACTTTGTTGTATTACCCGCAAATATCGCTCGCGGCCGGGCGGATCAAGACATTGTTTTCTATTGCTTACAAATTGGAAAGTTTAATCTCTTTGACGCAAATTATCGTTTCATTGCTATATATTGTTATATATTGTTTGAGACATGTTTGAACTGAACTGATCGAGGCGCTTTTAGTTCAATGAATGCTTAGGAAATTTATTAACTTTGTTCAAGTTAATTATCTCCTTAACATAGGTAACATCATGTTGGTAATCTCCAAAGAGGTAGATTAGAGGAGTGTAGTACAAGACCATGTTTCACCGGTTCAGTTTACGTCTCACAGCCTATACACCGAGCAGAAGTCCAGACTCCGAGCCACTACTAGAAACTTTAACTAGACACTTTAGTTAGTAAAATCCAATAGTACCCGAATTGGGATTTGAACTCAGAATCTCTCGATCCACTCGACCACTGAGGCAATTAAAGAGGATTTTGCGAAAAATAAGCTACAATAACTATATTATTTCTCGAATCAGCCAATCACACTTCCAAAGAATGTTACCACCTCATTTCCGCTTTCCAGTTTTATAACTTTGTAGTGCGCGAAAATCTTCCATCTTCATTTTTATAACTCATTCTCTTATATTTGCTCTTCCGCTCCGAAAATGTTCTACCAATTTTCGTTGTCACTTCTGTTGATTTTCTCTACGACGTCTTGATTCTTTTGTTCGCAGGTCATTTTCTATTTCATTTAACTGTTAAAAATATTGTTAAAATTAAATCAGAAAACGTTTGTACTTTTCCTTGGTGTTTATTGCATGTGTACACAGTTACATAACAAATGCAGATGAGTGAGCGCAGTTGTCAAGTTATAAAAAACATCTTATAACATAGATGCTTAACAAAAACAACAAAGAGTTATTTCTAGTTTGATGCAAAAAAGAGATGAACGAAGGAAATCATATTCTATCATTACAATTTTAAGGTTATAGATATATATGTATAAATAAGACAGTTCCAATAAACGAAGAATCCTAAATATTAATTGTGATAATGAAAATTCGGTTAAAATTCATTAACAAAATTTTTATTAACTTCACAACACAAGTCGTGAGGAATATTTGGCTGCAACTCTTTTTACAAATCAATGCAAGCCCCTAATTTTCACCGTGAAAGCAACAGGCGCGGAGCAAACTCTATCATCCTTTTAGTGCATATTGTTTAATTTATTGACCACCTAATGATAATAGGTACCAAGTGTTGAACGTGCCCTCTGCAGCGCCGAACGCGCCTACTATTATTTAACTTTAGACGTCGCTTGCAATTTGGAACAGCGTCAGAATTACGGGCAGATCAACCCTTACTCATAACCAAGTTTATGAACTGAATGAACGTCTAGTTATATCCGTGTTAATGTCAGTGCCATCTGCTCACGGGCACAATTATGCAGAAATGCTTTCAGAAATAAAATCACTTTGAACACCCGGATGCTTTTTATTTAGCTCGCCGTGAATTCTTACAAGCGAGCGGCTGGTCACGTACACTGCGACGCTCGCGACGGCTGAGCTAAGCTATAACTTTAAGCATTTGGACATCAGTGCGGTGTGTTTAAATATAGAAAAATTGATACTCGCTGAAAATCTTATTAATATTAATTTCATTGCAAGAACATTATCATTTGTATGTCCTGTTACCATAATTGACACTACACTATAATTTCAATGGAGAAAGGTTATTTCCATACACCGGGCTCAAATCTGGACTCCGATAATAAAATGTAACAATTGCAAACAATATTGGAATATTAATATTTTGCCTACGATTTGGGACCAGCATTAATCAATCAAACGTTTAACAAACGGTTCAACGAATTGATGTTCGGTAGAAACATACGTAAAGATGGAATGCAGGATTAGTAATAAGTTACGTCATTTGTAAGCCTCAAGGTCCCCGAGGAGGGATATATTCGTGTCCCGGGTAACGATACGCCGATGTAACCGCTGATACCGACCGATTGGACTCCCCCGTTACTGATACGCAATCCAAGTATTTTGAAATTCAAATGGTGCAAACGTCGTGAAAACATTAATACGTTTTCAAGTTTCATTACGTACATTCATATATCTGTAGTAAATACAAATTATTATTAAGTATCCGGCTATGTGGTTTATACGGAACTACGTAGCATACGCTTTCGAGGTCGACCGTCATTTTATGTGGGTAGTAGCAAAATATTATTACTCAAAGATTGATAGCAACGTCGCCTTGCCGGCGACGCTATCGTCTAGATGGCAGCACCACCGCTTTTTACAGGACTCAGCTGACACTATTCACACAGACATACTATATACACTTAAAACTGATCAAGTGCATTTGTAAATTCTATTTTCCTTATCCCATGATAGGATACCTATAATAGCTGCTGAATCGTGGGAGTGTGACCCTGATCTACCCCATCCGTTCGGAAAAATACAAGCAAAATGTATGTACGTTATTACGGTATTGTTACTTTACGTTTTTACGACATGTTACGTACTTGTAAAAGTGTACGGGGTATATAAAACACTTATCTCAAATGAAAGTGGACTCATTTATCGAAAGGTCCATACTAAGATAATAAAGTTACACATCCGAGTAAAAATAACAAGGAACGGCCTTCTTTCACTTATCTTAGAAGCTTAAGACACTCAAGGGTCCGGTCGTAGGAAGGAAGGTGGAAGAGCTCTCAAAGTTATTTTCTCCCCTTTTAATACCCAACCTTAACATGATACAACTGTAATTGATCTTATGTACGTGCATCGCATACGAAGATAGTTCTAATAGGGGTCTTGTTTATCGATAGAATTATTGATATGTTTACGAGTAGATATATAATAGTATCTTCAACTATATTAGAAAGTATAACCTACGAGTATTTCGTTTGTACAATAACGCTTACGATTATGGTCTTTCGTGAACAACATAGAATATTGCATTTTATTCGTCAACGCCCGTAAAAGAAAGAAAACGAACAGAAAGAAAAATGTTTACATCACAATCGACATTTATAAAACATTAAAAATATGTTGCAAAAAAAAGACAAAAAAATATTATAAGATTAGACAGTTTTTCAATATTAGGTACAAGGGCGCTGCAACATATTGCTACTATGCCACTGTCACAGATTTTTTACCCATACCATCATTTTTTTCTATAACCCAAGTCCCAGTATTGACTAGCGTGAAATAATCTCTGCGTTAAGTTTAAGTAAAACTCTAAAGGAACAGTATGGGTCATATTTTGGCTGCCTGTATGCCTTAAATAAAAATAATACATAAGTAAAAATATAGGCGGTACATTTACAAGCATCAAATTTATGACGAACCGATGTCAAAATGGTCCGATATGGAAGTATGCCGGCCGTGAGTCACGGCGCCGGTCGCCGGCCGGCCATCTTGATATCGCAACGTATGTATTTAAATCGTATGGGTCCATGTAACGACGTCGTTATAGATAGAGATCGATTTATAACCTATTTATTTTCGATATATACTGTACTGAACTTGCTGGAAATATTTAATCTAAACAGTCCTAAGTCTTAAGTGTTAAGATAACAGGAAAATAAGGTTTTCAAGGGATTTTTTCACAGAAATACATTTTTTTCACGACTACATTTAAAATTTCCTACTCGTATATTTAAAAAGCAGTTTTTGCGTTGACGTTTGAGGCGTATAGAAAATATCTACAATCTAAAAGTTATTTCACCTCAATCATCATGGACATCTTTACCATTATCGGGATCGAAAAAATCACTGATAGATTAAAGGCTTTAAACAGTTCCGGTACTGATACAAACAAAAGGCAAAGCATATACTGTTTCATATTAGTTAAACCGTAGATGGGGGTGAAACGGAACAAGAGCAATTTTGGGGTTGCTTGACGCAATAACGCAGAGCAACTAGGAGTTAGGAATATTTGACAAAGATCATTCAACAACTTTGTGTCATTTGGGCGGGACTTTACCGGAACTTCCCTCTCCGATTTCGAACATTCTGGAAACATTGCTAGGAATTAATTGACTCACATATCATTCGGCATCGTCATAACGGCTTCAGTGTTTTTAGCCTATGCTAAAATGATTTTTAATTTAAATATCACTGTCAATTCGACTAGAAAAAATAAATAATCACAATCTTACCTGTATTAATTCGATTTGTATGTTGCAGCGCAACTTTGAATCTTTCTGTTTTTGAAGGAAGTTCTGAAGGATTTTCATCATACCTGGAATCAATGGCAAAACCTTGGTTTAATGAAAATTTCGTGAAATGAAATAATTTTTTTTGAGAAGGTACAATATTTTGTTTCTTATTATACTTAAAATTATACTTAAAAAACACTAGTAACATCATTTCACAAGGGAGTCCAACGCGTCAATATTAAAAGTAGAAAAGTCTTAATTCTACTATGATATACCAAATTACACAGCAGATACGTATGTATATTTTAAAACTTTAAATGTTACATTTGCATTTTTATCTGATTGATTTAAGTAATTTAAATAGGAAATGGAAAGACGGATAGAATTTTGTTAGATATTAAAAGAGATTTTGATTTAAAAAACCTATTTTTTTTCTAATAGTAAATTAGCTATGGTTAGAAAATCGAGAAACGAAGTATTTCGATCTTTCGTTAAGGAAGCAAAACACGAATGTAATTTCCTCAAAGATGCTTCTAACTTTTATTGGACACAGTGTCAGTCCCGAACACGCTTCAGAAATATTTTGGTGTTGTCCTGCTGGGTTGCATCTCCCAAAAATCACGCAAAAACCCGGATCGAAGGACGACCGGGAATGTACGGGTATGACCGTAGTTTAAATATATTTAAAATAAAGATAACTTTGAAACTAAAACGTTCATTCCTTAAATTGAATTACTAAACTATAAACTTAAACTGAATAATTAAATTATTATTAAATTGCGGATGAGTAACCGCGGTGCGCTAAATGACCGGAAACGAACTCACTAGTTTTATCTAAAATGAATTGACATAGCGTAAAATGCAGACTAAACGAAATTACTGTACGAGCGTTTCCCGTATAAACACAAATCACGTATTAACAATAAAAATAGAGGGACCCAATTTTCACTCATTTTTCACAGTTCATAATTAATTGAATCAGTGTGAAACGAAATAGAGTTCTAATTTTTCCAGTTGCATCATAGCTAAAAGAATATCTGTAAACAATACATCGTATGAATCGTAAGTAACCTTTAAATTAGTAACATTTCCTAACCAGTAGCCAGTAATGTACAATTCAAAATATAAATGAACTTTAGTTTTTTCCAGTAGTTAAGTTTCCACGATAACATGCTTACCGATAAACATTTACACAATAACACAACATATAAATGGAATTTTCAAAATACATGATACAGTGACAATACGGCAGTTCCGCGGATACAATTTCCGCCATCTGCGGATTATCGCTTCCGTGCAAATCTTCGTCGGAGCCATTCCGCAAACACCGAACGACTTTCAATGCGTTCATTTCGGCCTTCAGCTCATCGCGGCTGAATGTCTTCTCTGTTGGTTTATGTACATTTTAATCCAATTCAATGAAGTGGAATAAAATTAATCAACCAGGTTCAAATCCTAGCGCGCACCTCTTAAAAATGTGCGTTTTAAGTTTAAATATTACTTGCTATTGGATTTGTAGGTACTCGGTGCATGGCAAAAGGCTCACCACCTATTCCATAGTGGGACGTAAACGTAACTGGTGAAACGTGGGAGTGTAATCACTCCTCTGCCTACCTCTTCGGGGATAACAGGCGTGATGTTACGTAATATTTAATTTTAAATGTACACTTAATTTGATATTAATGGGAAATATTTGTTACATAAGAACTATGTATATTAATACAACTACAAATGTAAGAAACTTAAAAAAAATAAACCTTCAGTTGTCATATAACCGCATTTTTCTTACTACGATGTAATTATAGTCAGATGCGTAGATACACTGTTATCTGTACTTAAATCCAATCAGATACCTGCCAAATAGGGAATTCAAACCCAGGCCACAGCCCTCGACCCAGCTGCCTGATTAATCTACGTACAAGCGAGAGGGTAAATTTGAATCCGGATTTAAAAGGCGTATAGCATTATGTATGTCTAAAATCAAACGTATATGAATGATGTACGTAATTAAATATTACAATGCAAGAAAACCTATACAACTTACCGAGTCTTTCATAATCTGCTCTGTTACTCGTGAAACCAGCCAACCCGCGCTCGGGTGGCGGCACCGATTGTGGACTTACCCTATTTCATTCTGAAAGAAGGCTCGCGGCTAACGCTGAGGTGATTAAAGGGTTGACGATATAAATGATGAAGATGATGAAGTACCTACTTTGTGTGTGGATGATTGTGTGTATCCGTGGGACTTACGATATTACATTGTCACGAATGTTTCCGTAGGGACAGGCAGATAATTAATTAATAATATATTTATATTATATTATAATTAACTAATAATTACCACATGTTAATATTATGGCAGGGTGTTGAAGGAAACGCCATTATATTTATTATAAGGATATTAAAACGGGGCAAGATGCCTGTTTAGTTTATAAAGTGTTTAACATTCAGCGATGTTTAATAATGCAAGAAATTTACTTGAGCGGAAATTAATTCAACACAAAGTTAGTCCTAAGTTTAGAACTGTGGTGTCTCTATGTTGTCAAGGAAATAATTTAAATTGCTTCAAGCATGAATTCATATCAAGATCAACTCTGAATTGAGGGGTAAATTGCAAATTTTCACGAAGACATTTCGTGATTCGGACGACAAGATGTTATAATTCAAAAACGGTCGACGAACCATGTGTGTCCCTTACAAAGTACGACAGATTGGATGAAATACAAATGGATACCGATGTGCAATGGAATTGCTTAGCGTTCTGTACTAAACTAGGTCTGTTTAAGAAACGTGTCTCGTCTTAATTACTCGCATACTTCTTAACGCTTCCATCCACTGCCGCAATTATTCAATAACCTCAATGCAATAATGCAATGTGTTAAATTTCCATTTTTATATCTGCAAAATTTGTCCAATAAATTTGTTGAAATTATGAGCAAATATATCTTCAATTCAGTTACAATTAACAACAAACAACACAGATATTTGCAGGTGTCATTTCATTTTCTTATCAGTTGCAGCAGAACGCGCATGAAAACAGCTGCTTGTAACGAGAAAGAAATAAACAATGTATGCGAAAACTTGGAGAATTGTTTGAAATTCGAAGAGAATGTGTGTACGCCTTAACTTCCGTCCGAATTGCACAAGTTTTCAAATAAATAGCACGTGCGTTACTCAAAGCGTGTGTTGAAACAGAATTTAGTATTCGGTTGTGAATATACTCGCATATACCTACGATTTATATTCATATATTCTGTTTACTTACATACACACATGCAATTTCCTTTCAATATATGATGTGTACCCACATATTGATACAATTTTGTCTCACGTTCGAATTTCAAAATGTATCCGCCTGTGATTTGAAAATCTAATAATAGATAAAAGTAACATTTATTTAAATAATTCCCTACCATTCGTCTACGAGTAGCTAGCGAAAAAAGAAGAGAAATTTCTTCGCAATTGTACGAAGAGGGGACACGATTTCCAACTTATCGCCGACATCACGTAAACAAGCTCGGACATGTCCCTCTGCGTCGTTGAAACGATCCTTCGGGAGACGTCTTCCCACAGAAATGTTACTTTTATCTGTGAAGTTATAATGTTCAAAATTGCGTGCCGTCTAAAAATTTTAACTTGAAAATAAACCTTTATTCCGATAGGAATATGGAAAAAGCACTGCATTGTTAAATAACTAAAGATTAAAGTGCATCGCTTCATAGACAGATAACTTAATAAATAAGGATTGCGTCTGTGCTATGAAATGTATGCGTGAACGGATGATCGACAATATCGTATAGATAAAATAAAATTATACAAGTTTTTTTCCAATCGCGTTGTAACGTATTACGTTGTTTTAATTGTATGTTTTATTATTACATTTTAATATATATACGTATACGCTAAAGTATATGATATAAAAACATTTTAAAAATACATATATTCGTTAAAAATTACGAGCACGTAAATTATTTTCATCCGAACATACAGATATACGAGTATAATACGAGTACAGAAGCTTTTACAGTACAAAATAAGTCTACATTATATTGACCTGTAGGCAGTGATAGAGCTGTACAATCAGCAATGCAATAACGATTTTCATACACTTCAATATTCTGTTACACGACAATATTCGTGGCAACAATATTGACACTTTTCTTAATTTTGACATTCACTTTGAACAATATCTAAGGATAATATATTTTCAAAATGCCTGTGTTAAAGCGTGTCTAGTTATATAAGTACCTTGTCGCGACAAATATCGTATATTTCCGAACACATTAGTGTTCACCCACGTCATGTAAATTAAGAGGGATATCACAAAACAAAGGGCCAACCAGACATGACACGTGTCATTTTTTTGTGTACCGATAGTTTCTCCTTATTCATATTAATCGTCGCCTGTACCACGCCGTCACGAGCGATGTTCGTCGACCTTACTTAATTCGCGTTTATTTCGGTTATTTCTAACAAATACCTCTGTGGGTTACAATTTTATTGTCTAGTGTCTACGTACTGTAGGGTAGTAGGTAGAGTAGGGTTACAAGTTTAATGTATGATATTCAACTTTCCATTAAAATTTTGTTTTTACAGCGCGCTGCGGCACTCTGTCTTAGCGGGGAATATTTATGTAACCACTTGTTCCATATTTAAGTATTGTATTGCGGCATTTAAATGTCAGTCTCTCCCGTTCTCCTCCGCGACGAGACGCGACGAGACGAATCAGGCCGGATATAATCAAACGAGACATAAATATAAATGGGACGATGTTATTTACGATGTGATAAAATATAATAGTCAACAGTAAACACAATCTCTTCGTTCATGTACAATGTCTCTCGCGGCACGTCGTTGTCACGTCGCGAACTCCGTGGTAGTACAGCTCAGTCAACAAAGAATCAGTTAGCAATCAATGAGAATTAAGTTTACATTATTTCCATTGTTTTTTCAGACCTATTTACTTAACTGGGACAGCCTTTCTATTCCAAGTTACGCCAGAGCCAGTGGCACGAAGCCATTATAATGATTACAAGAGGCTAAAAGTCATGCAATCATTCACCATCAAAGATAGTATTATCAAATGCTATGCTACCATATATCCTTCATTCCAAAGTGAGATGAAATTAATCTTGTGCTCTAAATACTAGTAGATACGTAGGACTATAAAGTAGTATCTTTAAAAACCCAATAGTTTACTCACAACGAGATAAAGAGAAAGTTGAACGATCAATAGAATATTACCTTTGCAAAGTGACAATCAAAGGTTGTCGAGCTCGATTGACGGTCCAATAAAGCAGCCGCGGCGCGGCGCGCATTCTGCGACTCTTCCAGCGAGTTGGCATTCGCCGTCATATCCCATTTTATTTGTTACGACGTCTACATGGAACAGGTAATACGCAGAAATGGTACTATAGTGTGGCATGCAGTTCCCAAATGTTTGCATTTAAATGAACTAAGAATAATGATGCTTGGTACAAGTCTAAATTTATTTTTGCTTACAAAACAGTTTCATCAATCGTTTAACTATTTATATTGTTTTGTTTTTTTAAAAAAAAAATAACTTTGAAATTATCAGGTTCTATGGCGTATCCAAAAAGTACACAGTGGTAACCGTAATTTATTATTTCCATGTTAACAGCCCTTCTGTGATTCTAAATAAAATGAAATAATAATGATAACAATTAGATTAAACAATGGACATTTTTAAAAATAAAACTGTCATTCTTCAGAAAAAAAGGTTTCAAAGCTTGGAAATGCAACTAAACAAGAAATGCTTAAAGCTGTACGAAAATATACGAGTACGTTAAATAACTATAACTCTTATTTACATATATTTTACCTTTATCATACTATTTTCTTTTCCCACTTATTGAATATCCAAATTTATAAATTACCAACTTAGATTTCGGAACAGTGTGACATCTCCGTTAAACCTTTGTTACAAAACGAATGTACATAATTCCAATATGTTGAGTTAGTGACGAAAGTTCTCGTGCCGCACTTTGAATATGTTACATTCGTAGACGAAACACGAACATTATTTCAGTTTTCAATTTGGCAATACGAGGTACGAGAATTAAACTTTCAATGGCACTTCTATTTAATATCGGTTGTGCGATCTAAACCGTTTAATGGATCGATTGTGGACAGCATTTCCAATTTTATTCGCAACGACACGACTCCATGTACGAGGGGTGATCAAAAAGTAATGAGAAACGATACTAAATACGATGGATATGGGCATAAAAAAAATTTATTTCTCT